>CM076575.1:1983915909-1984143844 GCA_034641835.2 Pinus albicaulis | reverse complement strand
TTTTATACTTGTTCAGAAGTTTAATGAACGCATTCCTTTCCTCTGGTGTTAAATTGAGTCCTAAGTTAACGTTTTGAGGTTTAGAATCAGAACCAAGATTTACTAATTCAAACTTCAAAGTGGAACTTTCAAGTTTAGCATTAGTGACTTTCTTGAATCTGTCTTTAATGTCATATAAATCCTCTAATTTAACAACAGATTTCGGAATGGGATTTTCATTACCTTTTGAAGCAATTTGTAAATCATGATCATTCTCATCAATAATTTTCTCATCATATGATTTCTCTGAAGTCATGAAATTTAAAATATCTTGATCATGATAGAAAACTCTCCAATTTGTAACATTATCTGGGACAGATGGACGAAAAATCAATTCTACAGAAAACCTATCAGGACTGCAATCTTCAGCAGGAAGGAGTTTAGATGCAACATTAGCTAACAAGTCAACTAATGTATTTTGATTCCTAGGAATAGAAGAAATATTGAATGCTAGAAAATGAGTGGTAAGATCTTGTACTAGGGTTTGATAGTGTTTAAGATGTCCTGAAAGGCAATGAATAGTATTCCTAACTTGTTTTATGACAATTTCGGAATCACCAAATACTTTCAAGTATTTAACATCTAACCCTATAGCTTTATAAAGTCCTTGAACCAACGCTTCATATTCTGCGGTATTGTTAGTACACTCAAATTCTAACCTACATGACAGCATGGTTTTCTCTCCATATGGATCAATTAAGATGCATCCTGCTCCAGCTCCATCACTAGACTTTGATCCATCAAAATATAACGACCAAAATAAAGACTTATTTAATGACTTATCTACAATTACATCAGAAATATTTACAATTCTGGAAGGATCAGATTGTGAAAAATTTTCTGTTTGAGAAACAAAAGTATTTACAGAAAAAGGTGATTGAGGTGCTTCAAATTTTCCTAGAAATGATTCAGCAGAATAACCTCCAAGAATATTGTTGTTGAATGCCACAGGCTCATTAGGTTGTTCGAATTCAGTGACAGTGTGCGTCATATGTTTTTCTCGTTCAATTTTGATTTGATTTGGTTTCCCTTTGTAGGGAAGCCACATATGTGAATAATCAGTTGAGATATAACCATTAAGTTTCGCAGACCAGTCCCTGCTTAAAATTAATCCATAGAATTCAGGAATATTAGCAATCAAAATATCAATTCTTTGGACAATCCTAGGATCAGAAGCTAATCTGATAGTAACTGAATTGATTTCTCCTACAACTTGAACTTTAGAGCGATCCAATTGAACAATATGAACTGCCGATTTCTGTGGTTCGATATTCAATTTGGCACAGACAGAAGTAGGCATTATATTGGAGGATGCTCCATAATCAATCAAACAATTATGCAGATTCTTATTGTACATTTCATAAGTCAAAAGAAAAGGAGGAGTTTGAGAATTTGACTTTTCTCCAATGAGCACTATATCAGTAGCATCTACCTTATCTAGTGGCTTACCAGCTCCTCTAGCTGCTTTTGCAACTACACCACTTGGTAAAGGAGCAATTGGTGTAGCGTTTAATTCTTTCAATAGCAACTTTTGCTGGTGTTTTAGTTTGCTAAGTTCATGTAAGGAAATGTTGGCTTTGATCTTTTTCATGTCTTCGACAATGTTGTACTTCATAGGATCTGACACCACTAAAGTCTTTGTTGTTGATGTAGGAGGATTAGAAGAGGATGGCTGATTTTGAGTAGGTAATGGAGAATTTTTCTTTACAGGGGATTTGTCTTTGGTACTTGGAGTTGTAATTTTCTTTTTAGGAGTTGTTTGTACAGGCTCTGATGTAGATTTACTCCTAGTACTTACAGGCATAGCTTCTTGTTCTACCTCACTATCAGAATTAGGGAGAATAAAATCCCACATTCCATGCAATTCAGCTATTTCTTCATTCTCATCTTCCTCATCTGATACTAGAGATGTATCTTCTTCTTCTTCCTCTTCTTATGATTCTGCATTAGAAATTGCATTAGGAGGTTTAGATTCAACTTGGTTTCTTCTGAAATTTCGGAATGGTTTTTTGGTAGAAGTTTCAGCTACTTGTTTTTTAATTTCAACCATTTCATTTGACATGGTTTTAAGTACTTTCTGTAGACCTTCCATGTCATATGGGTCTTTGGCATTTTTCTTTGAATCATATTTGAAGCTGACTTTCTTTGATTTCCTTTCCTCAATAGCATTTTTCTTTTCTAGAGAAATAATTTGTTTTTCTGCTGCAATAGCCTCTTTCATATTCTCGGCTAACGTAGGTTTTGCAGCTCTATCTACAAAAATTGCTATGTTTGAGGGTAACGCAGTTATCTACCATTCAATTCTGACTTGTTCACTAGGCCTTGAATCTGTGTAAATTTTTTTCAAGAGTTTGTTGAATCTAGCGTTGAATTCTTTAATGGGTTCCTTGGGTTCTGCTTTCAAATTTGAGAGATCGTTGATTAAAGTAGCTATTGATCTGTCATCTCCAAATTTGGTTAGAAAATGATCTGCAAAAATGGCCCAACTTGTTATGGATCCCGAAGGTAATGAAAAGTACCATGATCCTGCTGCTCCTTGAAGAGTATAAGGGAATAGTCTGACTACAACATCTTCATGTGTGACTCCATTCAAATTTATATCCAGCATAAAGTTATTGATATGTTCTTCAGCTTGAATGTTAAGATCTAGGCTAAATTTTGGAAGCAATTTTCCAGGATTGTCTGGTAAATCATGTAAAGGTGCAGCCATGTTGACTGCCCCTGGAGTAGCCCATGGTCTAGCCATTATTGGAACAACTATTGGAGGAGTAGTAGAAACTGGTGGTGTTTGAATAGAAGTTGTCGGAATAGATGATGTTGAGATTGATGATGATTGAGCAGATGATGATTGAGGAGATGATGCTTGAGGAGATGATGTGGAAACAACTGTACTTTGTTGAGTTGGGATTTCGGAAACAGGTAATTGAATATTAGATGTTGAACTTATATCACTTACTGATTCCGATTGATTTTTTCTTGTCTTGACTCTACTAGGTAAAGGGAATTCTTTCGGAGAAATACCAAGTTTTTCACTTTGAAGCCTAGTAAGAGGTTTCGAAGAAACAAATTTTGAAGTTACACTACCTTTAGATATTTTAGACTCTTCTAAAGATAATGAGAATCCTTTCAATTTATGAATTAAATCTTGAACTTCAGGAGACTCAGGATTTTGATTGTCTGAATGTTTTGAGATTTTTGTAGTGGGTGTATGAATATTCTTCGCAATTTCTTCTATAGGATTTTGTATTTCAGAAGAAATTGAAGAAGTTGATGAGGGTGTTTTGCTCTCAGAATGGCTTGTGGATAAAGATTTACTTGCCATTCATAGCTCAAGCCCTCCTTCTAGTGCAAAAAATGTTGAAGCCTAGAAAATCTCCGCTTCAAACATTGGGGAAAACCACCCGGTCGGGACCTTAGGACAGCTCCTTTTCCGTTTGGTATGGTGGCTCCGACTGGATTTAAAGGACCAGTTTCCTTATAACTAAATGGGTTGGTGATGGGTTGATTTGGATGGGTGAAAATGGGACTAAATTGACTAAAATAAAACTATTTAATTTAAACTAAATACTGATAAAGAAATTCTAACACTAACCCGGGTAATTATATGTGAATACAACTTAAGATTGTTCCAATTTAACAATAACCATAAAAATGTATTATTATTTAAATTGAAATGTGCATAAACAAATAAAGATAACTCTGTTTAAGAAATTAAACAGAGTTGTATTAGCATATTGCATTCATCATTGTATACCATCTATATATACTTATGAAAGATAACGTTTCAATTATACTCAGAAATGATATATAAAAAAGAAACGTTGTGAAAACCAAATATATATAAATGATAGCAAATTTTAAAGTGAATATCATAAGACAAAAGAAATCAACAATGAACAGATAGAAATACCTTATTCATCTTGAATACTTTCAAATGAAATATGATACTCTAATCCAGTAACTCTGATGCAAAATCAAATTCCAAGGTACAGAAATGCAACACTTCAAAGATAATTCCGCATAAAAATCACCAGATGTGATCCTTTTAAAAATATATAAAACAGTGGAGTACAGAAATGTAATCTCCAAGTCAAAAAATATTAAGATCCAGGACCCCTCTCTAAATGCATGAAAAGGGTTTAAATACTACTTAGCTAAATCTAAAAATAGTCTATTACAAAAATTAAGGATTCGGTTCAATGACCGTCCTTTTCCTAGGCTAAAATACAGTAAAATTAAAACTAAATCTAACTATCTAGGAACTTGATCTTTAAACTTGCAGGCATCTAGCATAGTTTTGAGAATATGTGGTTGACCGACTTCAAAATTCAACTGTCCTGAAAAGACAGAGTCGGCAAGTGTAGGCGCAATCTTCTCTGTAGAATTGATGATACAATTAAGCGCACTGTGCTGACTGTGTGGCTTCACCAAGTACGTCCAGTATAAGTCCCAATTTAATCTTGTCAGCCCTTGGATTGATTTTGCTCTTTCTTCTGCCTTTTGCCTCCATTCTGTTTGCAGTTGATGTGCCTGTGGGAGGTATCCTAGAACAGTTTCTAAAATCAAATTAGCTTTGTGTAAATTATCATTTACACAATCCGTAAGAGTGTTTGCTGCTGTAGCTGCCTCCTCTGCTGCCTTCTCTGCCCTTCTGATTTGTGCATTCTCCTCTATTGGAGCTTTTTGCTCCGTTATTTATTTCGCAATTTCATCTCAACTTCACTTTGCCATTTTCTCCTTTTTCCTTTTGTTTCTTTTTTTATAATACTTCAGCCAAGGTAGTTTCTTCTTTATAGATTCGCTCTTTCGCAGTAATTTTTTTCTTTGCCGAACACGCTCCATATATTTTTCTTGCTCAGCATTAAGTGCCTTGATTTTGGTCAATGTTTCTTCATTTTGCTTTACAGTTATTTTCAGTCTCTTCAACTCCTGACTTTTCTTAATAAGAGCTTTATGTTTCCCTGAGAGCTCCTGATCTCCAACAGCTTTTTCAGTCACTTCTAAAAGCTCTATAGGGGATAATTTGGCAAACTCACATACCCTATCTTGTGGCAGAAACTATGTCAAATTGCCCACTTGGATATGGAACTTTGTGAACAGCGTCTAAAAATATTCTTTTTTGGTACTGTCTGTCCGTGTTTGTGTTTCTTCAACGGTTCATCTCTTTTGGTCCACTCCTGTGTGCATTCTGACAGATTCGCATGTTCTCTGGCAAAATCTTCCATGAATTGCTTATTATAAGTCGCCTGAGGTTTCGGCAACTTATACATCAGCCTCACATCTTCCGTGGTGAATGACCCGATTAGCTCTTGAGATGGAGTTCTAAATTGCCTGTCTGAAATATCTGTGCTGTCTAGCACCCATTTCACCATGTCTATATATGGGAGAATCCTTGGCCTTGCCGCTATCCTATGCAGAAATGAGCAAGCCAGTTATTTAAGAGTTGCCTCAGACGTATTACTGGAACCTGTTGTAGCCGCAACTTTCAATACCACAGGATTTTCTTCTTCCAGCAAATTATACATTCCTTCCCATGTGGTTATACCGGCATCCTTATTGCAAGCGGTGTCTGCATACAGTGAAGCCATTTCTCTGTTTTCAGAATTCGAGCTCTTCTCTTTCTTACCCATAATGTTCTGTGAAAGCTTTGTATAGACGTTTGCTCCTTCGTGCCTGCATTTTACGAGTTAAATGAGAGTAATGGCATGAGAAAGGTGATGAGATTGTTTTAAATGCGAAGGCGGATGAAATATATTATTTAAACGTGAAATGACTTCCAATCAAAACAAAATCTCATTTACCATTAATTGCCAATCCATTCATTTAATCCAATCATTAAAGCGCATAACATATATTGATATATGGGAAGATTTCTTTGAACAACGCGCCTTTATGAATCTACGACATTGCGATCTGCGATTTGCTGCGCAATATCGCAATATCGCAAAATGAAACCATCGCAATTTGTAAATAGCGCAAAAGCGCAATTTGCGCAGTAGCGCAAAAGCGCACATCGCAAATCTCGCAAAAGCGCAAAATTGTAAATAGCGCAAAAGATATTTGTTTAACATTTCTGTTTTCTGCGCTATGCGATCTGCGACCAATATGTTTATTGTATAGGCTTTTTGGGATCGCATTATCGCAAAATCGCAAAATCACATTTTCAGTTTTATAAAAGATATATACCATTTTGCGATGGATGCGCTATTTTGTTTAAAGAACAATTTTATTGTAATCTATCATAAACTTAAGTGTTTCTTAAGGTTCTTTCTAAGAGATTTTTCTAAGTTTATGATAGAAATTTTTATTTGAAAAGGAAAACAAATCCTAATTGATTTTTTGGATTTTTTAACTAAGAGTCCCCATTTATTTAGTATTATTACTAATATTAAATAAAAGGGGGGTTGTTGCTGGTCACAACAGGGTCCTACGAAACATTTCATTAAAACTATTATTAAATTCCAAGACCTTTCCCCTTTGTTCCTTTTCAATGACCCATATAATTAATATTAATGATCAAAATTTCCTTATTAATTTTGTGGAAATTTTCCCAAGAATCTATTAAATTAGTAGGTAGGTTTTTAAACCATTTCCTAGCATCCCCTTCAAGACTTCAAACAAAATTATAAAATACATATCTTCATGGTCAACGTCTAAGTTATTAGTATAATCTGGGAAATTAAAATATGGTCCTTAGTAACTATATCATTATCTTCATTAAACTTGGGTAATAACTTTAGGTACTTCTCATCATGTCATGTGGTTTTTTACTAATTGCAAGGTCTATATATCTAGTATCTACCCAAGGATTTTCCCCAGTGGATGTGGTGGTGGTGGTGGGATTATTCCTCCTTGATTAGCCATTAAATGTTGTAGAATAAGAAAATTTTCCATTGGGGATATGGGATTGTGGAATGGAGGAGTCAAATGAAATGTGATTACCATTCAGTGTACTTATAAAATGGTAACTTAGAATTTGAAGGGTCAATAAATGGCATATGATTACCATAAGTGGGATCAACAAAAATCTTGGGAGGATTTATTAAAAGGGAGCAGTTTTCAAAATAATCAAATTCTAAAACAAAGAAGTCTTCAAAACTCAAGTTATATGTGGATTTGGAGCTTGCTTTTGTTCTTTTGTTCTCCTTAGTGATAAACTTCTTAAGATATAAATATACTAGAGTATCTAAAGGATTTGAATGAAAACTTCTATGTTTATTTCACTCTTCCACCTTACATTAATGGACTCCTTAGGAAAAATTATTCTTCAAAGTATCTATAAAACATATTATTTTGTTCTTGTTCACCACCAAGAATCAAAATTTTGTCACTGCCATTTCTTAGGGAAAACAAATTTCATAACTTCATTCCACATTAATGGTGTGAGTTTTTAGTTTGTCCCTTTAATTATTTTTTCTAGGGAATTATTCCAAGGCATCCACTATAGGCGTATAAACCTACATGCTTGGGGATATTATGAAGGAGTTTAGTAGCTAAAGGGGGCATCTCTCAATTATGAAAGATTTTACTTTTGAAATTGTGCAATAAAAATATTCAATTTAAAAAAAAATCGAGAAAGGGTAGATAAAACTAATATTCAAGCCAAGGATGCATTTCTTCGATTCCATAAGCACCATTATATTGTTTAATATGCATATGGATTAATAAAGGTAACATGCTAATAAGATTTCAAAGATAACATTTTTCTTTAGGCATTAATGAGCATGAAATGCATCAACACTAAAGGTGACATATAGTCAAATGAATATTAAAGAGGTGTTATAGTTTTAATACACTATGACTAAGAGAACATGTATTGGGCATTAATAAAAAGGAATCCAATAGTTCATAAGTTAATGCTAAAAATTTAAAGAAAAAATATTATATCCTAAAGTATAAAATGTCCATATAATATAGTAAGGTAATAAACATCATATACCACTTATACAATATTTTAGGAAAACATTCATAATATAATCATTTTCAACATAAGAAATAGAACAATGCTAAATATTCAAAACAAAAAAGAATGCTTAAATTTTCATATAATAAAGATAGTTGAAACACAAATACTAAATCATTTCTACAATATCCTAATTTTATGACTAAATTAAAGGAAGTTCCATTTACAACCTTATAGATAATTGAAGAAAAATTCAATAAGAGTCAAATATGTTTACAAAAAATATGAGAATGGGATTATAAGAAAATGATGAAACCTTAGGATTTCCAAAACTATTGTTCATTTTATAGGTGTTCAATACATGTTCATTTCTTTATATGAGCTACATAATTGGAACACTCTATCATTTACACTCTATCTTGTACATCATCTATTCATTGTTAACTACATTGGTAAGAGTTGGATTTATGAAACTTTCTAATATAATCTTCACTTTTTTAATTCACCAACACTCTTTATAATCATGAGCAATCATAAGAAGCAATTGTTGGAAAACTTAATGTTTGATAAATATCTATTTCTGACCATGGACAACATTGGGAAATTGTGGTAAACCTGACTTTTTTAATCAGACTTAGCCTTAAAAATAAAATAAAGCGTGAACATCAAAAAAGGAGTTGCAATCCCACTAAATGATACAATCATATTTAAATTTAAGTTTGACAACAATTTATAACCCTTACATGAAAACATGAACTCTTTATATAACAATTTCATATGATGTGCATTATAGGAAGCAATGGAAAGGAACATGCTTTTGGACCATTTTCATAAACCCTTCTCCTATTGACCATAAAACAAACTAAAATTTGGTTATTATTTGATTGTTAAAAACATCTCAATAATATTTTTTCATTAAATAATTTTTGGAATCTTCCTTACCATAAAATTTTGTGGAAAGTGGCCCACTAGATATTACTTTAAACATTTCAAGGATGCC
This sequence comes from Pinus albicaulis, assembly GCA_034641835.2. NCBI lineage: Eukaryota > Viridiplantae > Streptophyta > Pinopsida > Pinales > Pinaceae > Pinus > Pinus albicaulis. The sequence continues at coordinate 1,984,134,902 of CM076575.1, read as the reverse complement.
CAAGTAGGTCATGAGAGGCCTTAAATTATAAGGTGATGGCTCAATGAGGAGTTTTTCAAGAGCATAATATGATTGCACCTTGCGAAGGGATACTATGTGAGTATTTTTACATTATTGTTATTATGATCATATAAATATCTAAAAGCATTGAACACTCATTTCAAGAGATATTTGATAAGATTTATGTGCAAAATATGACATTTTTTGTTTGTAGTACAAAATATGTGCAAGTTTATTAAACATTAAAATGCTTCTTTAAAAAGAACATTGTTGATTACCACATATATACAACCATAAAATACCTTAATATCATCATTTACTACAATGGATTTCATTTGAAAGCATGCTAGCCTCCTTTCTAGTCAAACCCATATATGCCCCTTCTCTAGCTACAAATATATGATTAAACATGCCTCGCACATCGAATTTATTAATAACCACAATGACATTTGGCGATGATAACTTCATCCTAAGAATAAAAACTACGGGGCAATCCAGAATTAAACAAAATTGCTACAAGAATAAAAATGATGGCATTTTAGATTTCCCATAGTGAAGTTTATGTGATAATAAAGAGAGGTATTATCATTGTCTAATAGTTTTGCTTTAGAAATTTTATAAATTATATACAACCACATTCACTTTTAGAATGCACTATGAATTGAATGGCATCTTAGCTTCCATGCCCACTTCCATGCCATCAATCTTAGCTTCCACGCCTTTCTTCAAACCATCCATCTTAGTTTCCACGCCTTTCTTCAAAACTTCCATTTCATTTTTTGTTGCTCTTTGCAATAGCGAAATTTGGTGCACTTGCTCTTGTAATTTTGATATCTCATGTTGTGTTTCTTCATCTTCATGAGTCATAGTAGAGCCTTTTGAAGGCTTAATTGGTGTTGAATTCTTTTTAGGGGGGATTTTAGAACCCAATACTGATATCTATTCTTCAATATGCCCTTGGAATAAATTCAAACTAATTTTTTTCAAACGAGACTTATGTAATTCGAAAAAAATACACACCTTTTTCTTGCTTTTGAGGAGATTGATATTGAAACTGAATTATCTCTGTGATTTCAAATCTTCAATATCTTAAATTTGGCCCTGTGGTAGCCCTATGAAACCTCTTTCGAATGCCATAGGTCTGACTTGATTTGGATTCTTCAATACAAAGTTATGTCCAATCTCCCACAATGACCTAATTATGGACTAGTTCAGTAGAGCGAACTTGTATGACTTGCCACGTGTTACCATTTGCTCTTTTGGCTCTGAAATTAATAGACAGGAAACTGCAGCCCATGTACTTCCAGTCTCTTTTTATGGAATTCCAATCCGATGCTCAGAGAGAGATTTATGAAGATTTTCCCATGATCACCTCTTTGAGATGAAATTCGGGATCCTGAAAAAGACCCACTTTCCACAAATCATATCTCCGAAAATATTACGAACCAAGCTCTTTAATTTTGCGACGCTGTTCCTCGGGATTTATTCTTCTTTCCATAAAAATTTCAGCTTCTAAACCTTCGTATAAAACAAGTTATAGCGAAAATTCCACGATGACCTATTTAGGTTAAATTCAGGAGCATGCAAAAAGACCTAACTTCCACAGATCATATCTCTGAAATTATTGCGAACCAAGCTCTGAAATTTTGCGACGATGTTCCTCAGGATTTCATCTTCGCACTCTAAATATTTCAGCTTCTGAACCTTCGTATAAAAAAAATGATAGCGAAAATTCCATGATGACCTGTTTGGGGTAGTGAAACCCTAGAATCCAAAGCTCTGATACCAAATGTTGTGAAAGCAGCTCCCAAAGAGAGAAGAAATGAGATATCAATGCCTTAGAAATAAGCCACTTCGAGGGGGAAACCTCTAATACATTACATGAATGAACAATTCTTGGATGATACAAATGACAAAACCTCCTTTCTATATATAGGAGTCCATGGAGCCACAATGTAATCCTAGTGGGGCCACAATGTAATCCTAGCCGACCTAATAATAATAATTTAAGGGCACAATAATAACAATATGGGGGTTACAGGGGTACAACAATAACAATAAGGGGGTTACACTAACAACAATAAGGGACTATACTATTAATATAAGGACCTAACACACAATGTAGATAAATTTTGGTTCTTTACAACATTTTATCAAAGGCAATGAAACCAGAATAAAAACTAGGTATATTGAAACACATACTACAAGGATGAAGGAGAACAAACTACAATTCTATTTGTAGACTTAACTTCATGGGAGAATAATACTTCATTAGATATAATCAAGTATATAATACCACATATAGAATATCATGTATTTTAGAAACTTCATTAGAGGAAATTTCAGCCAAAAAGTGGCCTCCTAATGAAAAATAATAAAATAATAGTTAAAATAATAAAATAAGAGTTATGAATTTTGGAGGGAAAATAAGAAAACTACTTTTTTAATTGTATTTTTGGCATATCTACTTATAGGTTTACTCAAATTTCAAGTGTATACACTCGTTGGATGCAGAATTCAGTTTTGCATCCAATGAATACCCATCATGCATGCTTTTGAGAAGACCCACATTGATAAAAATTGAAGATACATTAAAAAAATGTGTTTCAATATGCTTTTTTAATGTATCTTCAATTTTGATCAATGTTGGTCTTCAAAGCGTGTTTCAACACACTTTTTTAATGTATTTTCATTTTTTTATCAATGTTGGTCTTCTCAAAAGCATGCATGATGGGTACTCACTGGAAGTAAAATTTAATTCCACATCAAACGAATGTTTACACTTGGAATTGAGTAAATTTGTAAGGAAATAAGCCAAAATTCCAATTAAAAAAAGTAGTTTTTCTTCTTTTCCCTCCAATATATTTACATGTACGTCTTTTTTAAATTTAAAGGATTTTGATTGGCTTACATATTATGACATGGAAATTACGTGAAAATTTCATGGGCACTTTTAGGATAAAATTTCCTCTAATCTATGGTGTAATGCTCCCTAGAAAATATATGGAGTGATTTGGTTAGTACTGAGAAATGGTAAAGGGTTGCTTCTTTAGATTGATAGTTGGATGAGGAATTTGGAAAATTCAAAAATGATTCTAGGCTTGTCTTTGATAATACCTATCATGCTACCAAGATAATGTTTATTCCTCATAAATAATACAAGAAGTCCAACCTCCTAACCACTAATGGAAATATACAAAATTAAATTGGAATCTCTAGTAGAAAATACGGTAATGGATTATAAATCTAATCTTAATGAATGAACCATGAACACATTTGAACCTATGAACACCGAAGCAAATTAATACACACACATGTATTTGTGTGTGAAATTTCCAAAACAATGATAAAGAACTTATCTATGTTGAATACAGAAGAGAAAATACATGAGTGAGATAGTGATTTTCCACCCAATAGTAAGTAGTCCTCTATGGACACCACCCCATATCTACCATTAGAGAAATCATTGGATGATGAATAGTCACAATAATATCTCCATCTCAAAGCAAAAATATTCCTGACCATCTCATTGCTAAGTTTTTTGAAGATAGAGAAACTTTTTGACACCCATAATTCCTACTCCACGCAACATAAGGAGTTATTCCTTATTTCCTCAACAATTCCTTAAAAGTATCCTCCCTCTATTGTTGTTCAATATGTGCATAGAAAGGTCCAAGTTGATGTTCCGTAAACTCCAACAAAAAATATCTTCGTTCTTGGATTTGAAAATAAATAAATTACCCTTCTCCTAAATAACCTCCCCCATTTTAAGTCCTCCCCTTGATTTTATGAGTGAAAAATGTGGTTTAACAAGAATTAACCCCTACTTCTTTGTAGTTCCAAGAATGTAGGGGACAAGCTTTCAAGAACGCAAGGAACACGTTACTAAGATTTAGGAAGTGATGACTTAGGTTTAGGAAATGGTTTCATAAATTTAGGGAAAAGTCACATCCACCTCTCATACTTCTATAAACTATGAATTAGGCTCACATAAACACCATAAAATAGTTAAGGACAGGTTAATTTTAAGGTGGATAGGAAATACATATGCTTATCCATAAATCATTCCCTTACACTCCCTTACTATGAATTAGGCTCATGTAAACACCATAAAAACTTTAAGGATATGTTAGTTTCAAGGTATAGGAAACAAACGTGCTTATCCATAAATAATTCCCTTACACTCCCTTACCTTTCCCCACTTGTGGTATCATAGCCCCTGTAGGTGCTCCCACCTCAGTCAGTCCTAGTTATTTCATTAATCTACAAAAGAAAATATATAATGGTATTCAAAACATTAAAATCACCATACTTCATAGTGTGAAGTAAAATATTTAAACATGATATGCTCAATATTTCAAGGTTGCTAAACCTAAACATTACAAATTACAGTATTAGAGATTACATGAACTAGATCATATTTTGAAACTTCTCCTACTTCAATCCTCAAGGTTTATAACATTTTTTCAACAATGGAGAATGATAATTCTTTCTTCTTCTTCTTCTCTATAAAGGGAAACACTTCAACATGCAAGGTAAAGTAGGTATTTTGGTGTCTAAGAACAAACTGTAGTTGATCAAAATTCAATCTTTGTCTAATATACTCTAATTCAATTATCTAGGAGTTCAATATACTGGTAGAAGAAATTATTGGATCTTACTCCATTGATTCCAATAATGACATGATATTCAAGGATACAATAGTCTCCCACTTTAATATTAGGAATCAATTGAAGAATTTCCCAACATTCAAGATATAGTCTAGGGTGGTGATGTCAATAGAAAGACTAATTATGAACATGAATTTAACAACAAAAGCCTTAAATCCTTATTCTTGGCATGTTTTCTTACAACAATAATCCATTCAATCACTAGATAGGGATTTGATTTTGATAAATTTATTCAAATTCAAATGTTCAAAATTGACCGACTAGAAATATAAAAGAAGATACACCAAATAAGATTGATATATAAAGTATTTAAATGTGGAGAACTAGGGAATTAGTTATAGATGACATTAGAAAGATATTCAACATGAGTATAATTTAAAGGAGGTGCCACTGATTGTAGAAAAATATTCTAGATCATACTTAGGATAGTTTCATCAACAATATTGTCACTATCAAACCATGAGATGATGGAGATCATTGAAATGACTTGTCATGAGGTTTTGGGAAAAATCGTGGCTCAAAATAGCAAATTATTTCCAAGAAGGGTGGTTGTTATAGGTAAATAATGAATTAAAAGGTAATTCACTTCAATGAAATTATGGATTTGAATTCAATGGGAAAGGATTTATCACTTAGTAGGATAATATTTTTAGGGACAATTGGCATTTGGGAAATCATTGTAGGGGTCAATCTAAAAATCACATGAAAACCATCATTAGACAATATTGTTCATTTGGAGGGGTCATAAAGTTTATGTGGGGATTCAATCACAGGGATCATGAAATTGATCAAATGTTGATTACTAGAGCTTATGTTGTGTCTATATGGTAATGCAAGGATCAAAATATCTTGATACATATTAATAATACTTTTAGACTTTGATGATGAGGTTATGGGCTTAGCATGAATAACTAATTTCTCTTTAGATGTCGTAGGAAGCAAATGATAACAATGAAAGGAATTTGAAAGCAAGGTTAGGAATAAAAATGAGTGTACTAATAGAAGTTGGAATTCTCAAGTAAAATATAGCTAGTGTATCCGGATTGTGCTTTTGAACTTCAAGGATGTGACTCTTCACTAGACCTCTATCAAAAAGTTGCAAACTACATATAATTCATGCTTGGATCCTCCTTTTGTATTGAAATTAATTGTCTTCATTAATGAATACTTCGTCGTCTTGTTAGGTGTGTTATTTTCATTCACTCTTAATTAGGGTGGGGAGGACTATTAACTTTCATGAGAAAATTTGACCAATAAATACAGTTAGCACCATAAGGTTGAACATGCATTTGCAAATGTAAAAGTCTTGGTTAAGAAACTACTTCTCATCCTGTACAATTCATACATTTATGACACATGTTAGCCTAGTTTTAGATGCGAAGGCCTATCCCCTTAGTGGAGATTTGCATGTTCATTCTTAACAATTAACAAAAACCATTTATGATCAATCTATCACCATTGTTAGATAAACTTGAATAATACAATTGGCATTTAACTTTAAACTTATAAATAAATTGATCCTTCACCTTTGTGCTATCATGAATCTTCACCATAATTTTAAAGAATATCAATGCACCTTTAATCCATAATTTTAAAGAATATCAATGCACCTATAAGTTATGAATTCTTTCTCATGGTTTAGAATTAAACACAAGTTTTATTTTTATTCTCCTCCACTAGATTGGTTACGTTAACATTATTTATAAGAAATTTAAAGTGTTGCAACATCTACAATTCAACCATAAACTAGATAGGAAGATTTCCTTTCACTAAGTGTTATCTCTGCTCCACACCTTGCATTCTTTTCTGGTTGTTGGTTTTCCATTAGCCTCACCAACACTAGTGGTTTTTCTATCTTCTTCTCTTTACCAACCATTTTATTGCCATAATAATTCTTCTCTCAAATTAAGATTGTTTTTTTAAACAACATAGACACTTTTTTACCACAATTGTTTTTCCCTATGAATCTCTCTTGATTTCTCTTTCTAAAAGCTCTTGTCATGGTTGAGCATTCCCTTGCCTCTTGCAGGCTTTCACAACAACAACTAGCCAATGTTCCCTTGCCTAACAAAATCAACTTTTTAAAAGTATATTTAATAATTTAAATCCAAACCATGTTTTCTATTTTCTTGGAATTTGGTTGGTAACGTGTTATCATGTTCTCAACGAAAGGGCCTTTGGACGAGGTGCTTTAATTATAAAAAAAAATCATATAACCTATTCAACCGATCCTAAATTCAGTTTACATCTATTAGATTGCTTTATTGATCCCATTATTCTATCATTCATTTTGGAATCTAAATCATGTTAGGTGGCGAAATTAGTTAGAAGATTTGCTACTTTTTTCCTACTCTAACCATGAGATATTTTCCTTCCTTTCTTATGAAATATAGTCAAACATTATGGAAAAGATAGTTTAATTGTCCTTATAGGATGTTTTTGTTTTATAGTACATTTTTTTTTTCAATATTTTAGGAAACAAATTTGATTTCTATATTTAGTTTGATACATTTATCTAAATTCATTTATAGATTTAATTGTGGACGCATTTTGTAAATTTATTAGTGGAGTACATTAAAAAGTGAATAAATTTACTATTTTTGGTGAATTTGTTTTTTAAAGTAAGGTAAAGTTTTATTTTAATATATTTATTTTTAATAATATAAATCTTTTAAAATTAATGAAAATGATTAAGAATGAAATTTTATGATTAAAGATTATTTCAATTAAGTGAAATAACAAAGTTTGTTTTATGTTTTTTTCTTTTCTTATAGAATTTTGTAATACAATTTTTGGTAGGATTTTTATCTTTCGTTATTTTAAATGCATAAATAGATTCATAGCATTGAAGAATCCAATAACATTTAGTTTTACAAATTTAACATTTTAACAAATTTTGATAAGATTTTAGATAAAACTTATAAAAAAATAAAAATGTAAAATCCTTAAATTACATTTAAATGAAAATATAACTTTAAAAATAAAATAAAATTAATTAACTTATTTAAAATAGTGTTAATTTATAGAATAGAAACATTACTAACTTAATAATAAATATAAACTATTGTTGGAAGAGGTTAACTTTAAAATCAAATAATTTATTTATAAAAGCATAGAATTATTAATGATACAAAATATCTTCTTCATTGATAATAATAAATACGACTAATGTTATATATATTAAATTTTACATTATAATTTCTTTTAATTTAATATTAAAATTTAATATATAGAATATTAAATTTTTTATCAATATTTATTAATCATCTTTTTTTTTTCATTTGTGGTTCACGAATCCAATGTGCTCGCACACACATAAGTACCTGTCACGTCCACAGAAAAATCTCAGAAGACTCTCCTAAAAAGATCTAACTATTGACCTTACACACTAGACGTAACTCCAAAAGCTTAAAAAAAAATTCACCTCTTTATTAATAAAATATTATTTTTTATAATAATTCTTCAAAATAAAACATTAATACATTGATATAAATAATCTTTTACTTAAATAAATAAATATATTTATAAAATACATTTATCATATTTATCCATACTATTCCCCATGCCAAGCTCAACCTTAGTATTATTTGAAATTGTCTACCTATTTATTCCCATAACAACTTCTTGGCATATAAGATGGATGGTTGGTTGGCCAAGTCTTCCAAGTTGAGAAGACAACAAACTCTAGGAAAGAGACAAGAAGTTGATAATTTCTATGGTGGGTGTTTGGTAAACTCTCCCATCTTGCAAGGTGATAAGATAATGTGTTTGGCATAGCTTTTTCTATCACACAAATGTGTTTTATTCTATTGTTTATTTGTGTTTTGTCATCCATCTTTAAATATTATTTTTCATTTAATTCAAGGGATATATATGACCAGAAATGAATCTAGTATGCATGATGTAGACATCCGTGATTCTAAATCTTAAAAGAGAAGACGTGATTAGATGTCTCAGATGCAACAACTTTGTTTTATATTCAAAAGATTCTTGCCACGTGTAAGTAGGAATGTGGTGAGAAAATTACAGTTTTCATCAATGATGGACTTTAATTTAAAAATCTGACGAAAGTTCCTTTGGTGATGAAAACTCTAATTTTGTATATTGGCGTTAGAGTTTTTATCAATAAGGAATCTGAATAAAAAATCGGTTGAAGTTTTTTGGTAGTCAAATTCCAATGTGGGAAAAGGATACCACTAAAAACACAAGAAGGATTTTGATTAATAAATGTAGGGCAAAATCATGAAATGTGGGTCTAGTAATTTATGGTTGTAATTTGTCCATTTGCGTATGAGTGTGGACGGTGAATAAAACAGGGTAGTCAATTAAATGAACATTTCAATAACACTCGATCATGACCTTGGCATTAAATGCTCACAAAATAAATTCGCGCTTCATTCCATTAATGTGTTTTCCGTGTAAATGGCACTAAATACTAGTGAGCATCCTTAGATCCCTAGTGAGTGATTGATGTGATGATATTTTGTTTTAATCATAAATAAATGAGTTTCATTTTTATTGTTTTATGATATTGTGGATAATTCGGTTTTTGTATATAACAACAACCACAGGGGTTTGAGAGTTTGAGAGTCTTATAATCTTTTTTTTTGGTATAATAATTACAAACATGTTTATTTCTTGTACTAGGCGTTGTAGAGTGTAGAGTCGAGAGTCCAAAGTGAGTAAGTGTTAGATAGGTAGATGTGAGCTATTTAAATTTATTTATTTATTTATTTATTTATTTATTTTTTAATAAGTGTAGAGTCGAGAGTCCAAAGTGAGTAAGTGTTAGATAGGTAGATGTGAGATGTGAGATGTGAGATATTTTTTTTAAATTTTTTTTTGTAATTTTATTTTTTATTAATAAAATTACTACTAATTTTTTTTTAGATAAAGAAAGTATAATACATATAACATATTAGAATATATAACACATAAATAGTATTTATAAATTAACATTTATTTTACAATATAAATTAAAATAATGATTGCATAGTCATCTTTAAATTTAATTAATAAACCGATAAAAAAATAATATTTTTAATCATGAATATGTACCATTGATATTATTAACTTCTAAATAGTTTTTTTTAAATACCATGGTTTATTAATACCATGGGTCATCTAGGCTTTTGATTATTATGTTATGGATCTAGGCTTTTAATTACTCTGTTACAATACCATGGTCATTGGCTTATCAATACCACATGCCCAAAAACCATAACTTATTTCAAAATCAAAATATTTTACAAATATTTTATTTTAATTTAATTTTACAACAAATTTTAATTAAATCTAAAAGCAATAAGGTTATAATTACTTTTGAGGTATATCTAAACCCACCATCCTCAGGACTACTAAAAATATTCCCATAGAGATTAAATCGAGGTTTTAATAAATTAAATATGAGAATACCTTTATATATACAAATGTGAAATTTATATAATATAAATAATATTATAAAGAACAAGGATGCATTTTAACCAAAGATCCAACCAAAGATAGAAAGAAAAGTAACTAACAATGATAGAGAAAGATAGTGCCTGATTCTTTTAAGTTTTTTATTATTGTATTTTCTTTGACATGATTGATCCAAAATATAAGTTTAATATTTTACAACCAATTTTTTTCTTCTTTTTTTTAAATAAAATACAATGGCATCATATTTAAGAGAGAGAGAGAGAGAGAGAGAGAGAGAGAGGGAAGAGAGGAAGGGGGAGAGAGGAGTAGAGAGAGAGGAGGAGAGAGATGGATTTGGAGGGGGTAAGAGAGGGAGGGAAGGACAAAGACGTTGAGAGATAGAGGTGGAGAGAGGAGACAAGGGAAGGGAGAGAAAATGAGAGGATAAAGATAGGGAAATAACGGGGAGAGCGAGAAGGGGAGAGAGAGGGAGATAGTGACAAAGCTAGAGGGTAGAGAGATAGAGTGTGCGTGATGGGGGGAGAGACATACGGAGGTGGGAGAGAATGAGAGAGAGAGGAAGGAAAAGAGAAGGTACTTGAGAGAGAGGAGAGAGGGAGAGGGAGTGATAAGGGAGAGATGAAGATGGAATGAGGAAGAGAGGAGATAAGGGATGGGAGAGAAAAGGAGAGGATAGAGATAGGGAAAGAAGGGGAAGAGAGAGACATCGATACATAGATATGGAGGGGGGAGAGAGGGGGAGAGCGAGAAGGAGAGAGAGAGAGGGAAATAGTGATAGAGTTAGAGGGAGGAGAGAGAGAGTGTGTGTGATGGGGGAGGGGGAGGGAGAGAGATAGAGGGAGGTGGAAGAGAAAGGGAGAGAGAAGAAGGAAGAGACAAGAGAGAGAGGGGGGAGAGAGATGGATTTGGAAGGGGAAGAAATGCATAGAGAGAGAAAGGTGGAGATGGAGAGGGAGTGTCAATAGAGAGATAGAGAGATGGTGAGGGAGAGAGGAGAGAAAGAGATAGAGACATAGAGAGAGAGAGAGGGAGGGAGGGAGAGGGAGATAGATAGATATGGAGAGAGAGAGTGTATGTTTTGGGGGTGAGAAAGAGAGTGTTGAGTCAAATTATAGGCTTATAATTTTTCAATCATAAATTATCAACCCAGGGCAGGTAGGCATATGAGATGTTGTGAAAAATATATGCAGGCTTAATACTTCAAGTGCTTACTAATCAAACTAGTCAATCACTCATAAAACTAATGCCTCTTTTCTGAATCAACATTTTGTAGCAAAGGCTATGGAATGGATCTGAACATCCCTCTACAACTCTTAGTCTTGCTGATGTGATCAGAAAATATAGGAGATCAAACTTACAACAAGAAAGAAATCAACTTGACAATATAACTCAAAATTGATCAAATGAAATTCACACATTTAACACAAAAACTGAATCATTTAATCAATTGGTAATTGTTGTTGAAACTTCAGAAAGAGTACATTAGATGTATGAAAGAATTATTATTGCATTACATAAATTAAAATGCACACACACACAACTAAGGGAGTTGTGAGCAAAGGGGGCCCTCCCTCACTCACAACCCCTGCAAAATTAAAGAGGCTTGCTCAATAGAGTGGAAAGAACATCAAATATTATATTAATATGGAAATATTACAGGCGAGTATGATCTAATATGTGCTATCAGCAAAACCCAACACAACCCCTTGCATCATAAAACATAATCAAATTTATACAAGTTCGAAAGCCCATATTTGTCTCCAATCAGGAAAACTGCTAATTTGAGCTATGAGCTATCAATACAGGTACAATATTGTAAAAATTAGCTATGTTGAGTCTAATCCATGACTGAAAGCGTGGATTAGACAATTTTCGTTACAAAGCTGGAGCTGCTCCTCATGCAGCCAACAAGAAGAGGTCTGGAGATTTGGGTGGTTTCGAAGGCGGATTTGGAACGACCAATAGGACAACGTCCATGTATGACGAATTCCCCACAAAACCCATCAATGAGTGGAACATAGCTAACTGCTAATTCTGTTACAGGAAATCTGAACGGCTGTAGGAAATCCGCATCTATAGGATTTTCGGAACGTTTGCAGGAAATGTGACCACACGAGATGTCTTCAGGAAATTTCGGAGTTGTTTCGGATCAAAGTAAATCTGCATAATATTCTTAGATCTGTTGGCATGATAATTTCAATAAGGAAACAACTAGTTAATGAATACTTAAGATTAAAGGTAAAATGACACTTTTTATGTTAATTTTCACACCTCAAGCATACGGTAACCTTTTGGTCAAAAAACTAGTTGATATAACCGAAACAAGCATATTACGGGTTAAGGGGAGTTCAAAATGGGAGAGGTAAGTTCTAGGAAAGGTGTCAAAATTAAGAAAAATGGGGACTCAACATCTCCCCCACACCTAGCTTCTTGCATGTCCCTTATGCAAGCAAAAATGTTGCACCCTCCAAAATAGGAAATCAGTCCTTGCCCTAGGTTGCGGCTATTGCATCCAAATGATTCAATTGGGCCCTATTGGACTCTGCCTGAACCTGACCCTTGTAAATCTCATTTTTATTATTCAGATGGTCAATCTGAGCCTTCTTCTTTTTCATGATTTGGGTCGATTTTTTATTCCATTCCTCATGCTCTTTCTGCGTGCGTAGGTTTTTTTCTTTCAAGGTTTCATTCTCCTTCCTCAAAGCTTGTTCTCAAATGGTGATCCCAGTGATAATATCATCTAATTCTTGTAGATACCACTTTTTCTAGGGGGTTACTTCCCCCTCATGATGTCCTTGGGAAGATTGGGGCACTTGCTGTTCTTTTGTTGTTTCATTCCCACTTTCCTGCAGCAGGGAATCTTGGAAGGACATTGTTTCTCCATCATTGAATTGAGTTGTCTCCACCTTCTCCTTTCCTTTAGGCAGGCCGTGGAGCTTTTCTTTTTTTTATCAGATTTCTTGGGCAATACCCCCCTTTCTATAGTGTCCTTTATAGCCACCTTGGAAGCCTGTGTCCTTGTGAATCTCTTAGCAGGGGTGAAGGTGCCCTTCAACTTGGGCTTTTTACCTGTAATCTCCCCAGTCACCACCACTTATTCATATTTTTCGTCCTCCTTTGTCTGTGGCCCACAGGTTCGTAGCTTCTTCCTTGGTTTTTTTGCTAGTTTTTCTTCCTTGGTCTTTGAAGGGTTAGAGTCTTCATCCTCCACGAAATAATTCTCAGCTAGAAAATCCTCCCGCATCTCCTTCTTCTTTTTCAGAACCTCCATTAATATGATCAAGCCCATGGTGATAGAAGTTTTGATCCAAGTGGGTTGCCCTTTTCTTAGCAGTCATAGACATTTTCATCAGGGGCTTCTTCAAAAAATATGGCAAATTCAAAGGCTTGTCTTGAAAATGTTCGAGAAGCTGAATGTGAAGTAAGCATGCGAGCCCAAAGCAACCTTTGCATGCTATATACTTCTATAGGAAAAATAATAGGTGTTGATACTTACTTCTTAGGAATTCTTGTGGAATCCCTTTTCTCCAGGCAAGGTTTGAATGCTCCTTCTTGATAAAGGATGCACAAATTCCCTTGTTAAAGTGTTGGTTCTTAAAACAACATTATTTGTCTTGTGATATTCCGCATGCCCGAGCCACCAGATCCTATGTTAATCGGAACTTGACGTTCCCAACTTGTGCCTTATCACCGTTCAGATCCAGGGTGAACGAATTCGTAACTTCTAAATTGTAGCCACTGAATTTTTGAAATATTGGAAACCACCCCGCTTTCTCTAGTCTTGCTTTGCTGCGAGGGTCCGTTTCAACAGAGCAGGGCCTTGCGGCTCAAACCGAACAGGGGCACGTAATTTGACATGTTGAAGGACGGGAGAGACAGAATGAATGCAGATCACAGAAATGCGATGTTAAGACTTGCAATGAATCACTCGACAAGGGAGGGTTAAATTGGAAATATCAGAGAGCACATAGATTTTGAAAAGTAGGTCGTGATCATGATTATCATCATGATCCGACTTGCGGAATGGATATCGGGAGTACAACCACCAGGAATGTCAAAATCATGATGATTAGGCGTGGCGCGCAATTTATGATACAACGGTTTACAATTGTGTTTTGCCGCAAGGGTTACCATAGCTTAAATCATACAAATTTTTAAAATTAAAGCATCATTACCTCTTACCATAAGTGTCCTGCCACTTGCTATACCTTACCAAGCTTACCTTCCAACTGTCCAATCCTTGGATGACGTTTGCTTGTTTCTTGAAATGATAACTCACTCATAAAATTACATCATATGTATAATCACGCAATTCATGACCTCGACTAATAATAAAATTGTCAGTACTTTATCAAATAATTTAAACTAATGTTATGTCTATGACTTTTTTTCTTCAGGAAACCAAGGCGTTGCTGTAGGAAATGAAGTCGTCATTGCTGAACATTCTGCAGTAAATTATTCTACAGGAAAAAATGTTTCTCCCCCGTGCATGTGCAGTTCATTGCACATGAATGAAGGTGCTGGTGTTGAATGTGAAATGATCTAATTGGATTACCAACCATTGAGGTCAACTGTTAACCAATGCGAGGCCCATCACCATTAATGAGGGTGAGGACCAAGGTACCCTGATGCATCCTATCAGGTGTGAATTTATGAGTTGTTGTCCAACCCTCTGTAGGATCCAACAGTCAAGGAGCCATAATTATTACGCATTACTGCTGGCGAGATAGCCTATCATTAGGGCATACAAGCTGCAAGGCATCATAAGGCTCTAACCTTGCACGCAGATAATTTGCTAATTTCGATGTGCCAAGATTGTTGGAAGGAGGGCCTTAAGGAATCCCACAACAATCCAATACGAGCAATCCACAGATTAACTGAAAAAACATAATTTATTGAGAGGATTCCAAAGGATCTACTGACCTATGTTTTTAATGAGCCCAGTGGCAGTCCATGCTTGTTAGATTTCAATTTTAGAGAGTCTGAAATACTAAAAAATAAGACTCCAAGGGGTCTCTCTTTTCGTAACTAGTCCATTAGGCCCGGAAAAAAGGAATAAAACTATACCCAATAGACATTCCTCTCATGGTTTACCAAGCACAAGGAGGAATAAAGTGATCTCATTGTATCAACAGGAAAATCAGGAAGAGGTAGTGGAAGGAATGACTCCTTCTCTCACCATCTCCAGCTCTTTCTTCTTCACAATTTCTTCCACAAATTCCTCCTTAGATTGGGGTTTTTGATATAGCTTGAGTCTGTGCCCATTCACCAAGAAGGTAAAATTACCATCATCAATAGTTTTAACCCAAATAGATCCATTATAAAAAAACTTCTCAACTTCATAGGGGCCTAGCCAATGTGTGTTGAATTTCCCTTTAAAGTTCTTAAATTTTGAATCATATACCAATGCCCAATCTCCCTCTTTGAATTGATTCTTTTAAATGCATCTGTCATGCCATTTAGCCCACTGTTGTTGGATCAAGTTAGTATGATGAAACACATCCTGCCTAATCTCATCCAACTCATTGAGCTGCAAGATTCTCTGATGTTGAGCTTCATCAAGGTCTATACCAAAATATCCTACCATCTTGAAAGTTCTGATCTGAAATTCAATGGGCAATAAAAATTTCTTTCCATACACCAATTCATACAGAGAGAAGCCAATGATATTTCTCCATGTAATCCTGTAAACCCACAATGCATCAGGAAGTCGATCAGACCAATCCTTTTT
The DNA here is from genome assembly GCA_034641835.2 of Pinus albicaulis. Classification (NCBI taxonomy): domain Eukaryota; kingdom Viridiplantae; phylum Streptophyta; class Pinopsida; order Pinales; family Pinaceae; genus Pinus; species Pinus albicaulis. The sequence continues at coordinate 1,984,119,080 of CM076575.1, read as the reverse complement.
ATGTAATTGCACTGTCTTGGTAAGGATTGTCTCCAACACCTTATTTGTTGATTCCACCTGCCCATTGGACTGTGGATGGTAAGGGGTGGAATTCTGATGAGTAATCTAATATTTTTGCACAATTCCCTGCATAATATTTGACAGAAATTGAGTACATTGATCAGGAACTATTTCCCTAGGTACTCCAAATCTTACAAAAATATAAGAGAAAAGAAAATCTACCACTGATTTCTCCATTTCTCTAGGTAGTTCTCTTTCCTCCACCTACTTTGTAACATAATCAGTACAAACCAAAATATACTTCTTACCTTTGGACATAGTATTGATGGGACCTACAAAATCAAGGGCCCACCTCTCGAAGGGTTCTATGAGAACCTAAAGGCATCTCATCTGATTGTACAGGCCACCCCATTCTTTTGTAGCTATCACACTTCTGAACATATTCCTTTGCATCTTTAAAAATACTTGGTGAGTAGTAACCTGAGCGAAGGATCTTATAGGATGTCCTCTTTGTCTACAAAGTGTCCTCTACAAGGTTCATCATGATAGGCTCTCAAGATGTCATAGATCTCATCTTCCCTGACACACTTGCGAATAATCAAATCAGGTCCAGTGAAAAAGAGATCTCCCCTAATCCAAGAGTAATCATCACTTTTCCTAATAATATTCTTTTTATAATTAGATGAAAAGTAGGGTTGCAACTTTCCTGTGGCAATATAGTTGGCCATGCATGCAAACCAAGGTGTTTTGACAGAAATAGCAAACAAATTTTCATTGGGAAATCTATCATTAACATGAACATCCTCACCTGCATGGTTGAGCCTAGATAAGAAATCAGCTACCTGATTTTCTTTTATCGGTCTGTCCAATAATGTGATGTCAAATTCTTGCAACAACAAAAGCCACATAGTGATCCTGCCATTAGTGACTGGTTTATTCATGAGATATCGAATGTCAGGATGACCAGTGTGTACAAAAAATTCATAACCTGTGGTGTAATGTCTAAACTTGTTAATAGCATAAATCACGGCAAGGAATTCTTTTTTAGTTACCATGTAATTTAGTTCTGCAGGAGTTAATTTTTTACTAAAAAAATAAATAACATGGGTTACAAGATCCTCCTTTTGACCCAATACTACTCCAATGGCTGAATTAGAGGCATCAATGGAAATGTGAAAGGGAAATTTCCAATCTGGGCCTCTTAAGATAGGTGCTGAAGAAATATTTTCTTTGAGTGTATCAAATGCAGCTTGACACTCATCATTCCAATGAAATTCAGATTCCTTAGCCAATAATTTAAAAAATGGAGAGGCTACCTTTGTAAAATTTTCAACAAACCTTCTGTAGTAGCCTGCATGTCTAAGAAAATTTTGAACTCCCTTTTGACTGGTTGGTGGGGACAACTTTACAATAACTTCAATATTTGCTGGATCAACTTTAATTCCTGCAGCAAAAACATGAACCCAAAACAATACCTTCAGTCATAATCATAAAACATTTTTCATTACTTAATGAAATATTAGTTTATCTACATCTCTGCAAAACTTTCTCAAGATTATGTAAAGCCTCTTCAAAAGTATCACCCATTACTGTAAAACCATCCATATAAACTTCCACACAATCATGCAAAAGGTCAGAGAAAATACCAAGGACCGCCGACTGGAATGTGGCTGGTGTGTTTCATAGACCAAATGGTAATAACTTATATGCATAGGTACCCAGGGACATGTGAATGTTGTCTTCTCCTAGTCCTCTGGAGCTATCCTAATTTGATTGTATCTGTTGAACCCATCTAGGAAGGAAAAATATTTTTTCCCTACTAAAGTGTCCAACACTTGGTCTATAAAAGGCAAAGGGAAATGGTATTTTAATGTAGATTTGTTTAGTTCCCTGTAATCTACACACACTCACCAACCCAATGTTTATTTTCTGATCTCAAGAGGGGTTTAGCAAGGGGATACAAATTAATATGTTTTGTTTCAGCTCCATGAGTGATGGTCATGTTTCCAGACCTACACCCTATGTAGGCATCTGATGTGGCTAACCACAGCCTCCCCAAGATCAAAGTATACCCTCCCAAGTTAGTTTTAGGTTGAATAACATAAAAGTCTACAGGGTACTCCCAAGAATATAATGAGACGACAATGTCTTCTCATACCCCCTCTGGCTTTACCTTAGACCTATCTACTAATTCTAACATGGTAGGAGTAGGTAATAAGTCAAAGGATCCTATATGAGATAAAGTCTCCATAGTCATTGTTGTAACAATATTTGTTTTCGATAAGTTAGCGTGGTAGTTTAAAAAATAAAAAATAAAAAATGCTAAGTTAGAACATGATGAAAAAGAAATTGAAAAAATGTTAGGAAAAATATATTTATTACATCCATGTTAGAAAAATGATAGGATAGTTTTCCCTAAATAAAGAAGGCACATGAAAAAATGTTAGGGAAAGCATAAAATAAAAATTTCAATGCTTTAGTGATCAAAATGATAATGGTCGCCTATTTAAATGCGCCACAATTTCAAAATGTAAAATTTAATTCATTTATGCTTAAACCTTTGAAAAAGGGTTTTGCATATTCATTAATTAAATTAATATATATGCACGCATATTGATTTTATTATAAAGTTGGTAAGCGATAAGAGGTCAAATCAAAAGAAGTTAAAATGCTTGCAGATTCCAATGGTAGATCTTGAGCTTCCCTCAGATCTATGGCGAAGAATGACTTCACACCCCCTCCGCCTGTTTCTTGTTAACGCGAGGGGGGGGGGGGGGGGGTCTGAAGTCTAGTTTCAATGGCTGCCCATTTTCATGACGTGGCAACATCAGATGACTTCGCACCCCCTCCGCCTAAAACCAGAAAATAGAGGGTACCCCCCCCCGAAATCCACCTCCAGTTTTCCATTTCCACTACCGTTCACCCACGCCATAACCATCCGTCCTTCCATCACTTATATCATTCCACGTCACCTATCCGTTATCCCTAATCCTCCATAATACTTGTTAATCTTCCTGTTTGCCAATAAATTTGCTCCATTTACTCGTTAATCATACCATTACGCAGCAAATTTTCTTGACTATTAGCCATGACCATTGAACCTAAACCACAATCTATAAAATTGCCCACAGTCTCCCGCTCACATTAGGGGAATTTTGAGGTCTAAAATGGGCCTCCTAAGAAAAATGTACAACAAAAATAAACTTTATAAGAACCAATAGGATTCAAGATGTTGATGTCAACCATGGGGGATGATTCGCCATTTTTTAAGTAAAAGGGTACAAAGATTAAAAATTAATAAAATAATAAAACTACTTTTTCAACTTATTTCTCAAAGTTTTTACTCAAATTTTGAGTGGGAGTACTCGTTGGATGCAAAATTTAATTCCTCATCCAAGGAGTACCCATGTTGAATACTTTTGATGGACTGTGCTACTTGAAAAATGAGAAATACATGAAAAACGTCATTGCAATCACATTTTTGATGTATTTCTCATTTTTCGTGAAGAAGAATCTATCAAAAGTATGCAACATGGGTACTCCTTGGATGAGGAATTAAATTTTGCATCCAACGAGTACTCCCGCTCGAAATTTGAGTAAAAAATTTGGGAGATAAGTTGAAAATACGAGTTGAAAAAGTAGTTTTTTCTTTTTTCCCTCTAAAATTTGATGATGTAATCAAATATTGTTTGATTATTTCCACTATTATCTTATAATTTCTTTAGGAGGCCCATTCTAAACCTAAAAATTCCCCTAATGATACTTTACTTCTATCTTCAATTCACCTTCATCCTCCATTAGTGTTTCACAATGAATTATCTTTTGTGATTGGCCTTTGTATTCCCGAAACCCTATCATTTTGTCTATAACCGAAATTTGTAAATTCCTGTACCACTTTATTATTGTCAAGCATGGCACTTAAGGCCAAAACAAAGAAACAAACCACTCCGAAAGGTAAAGGTAAGAAAAGCATGAAAAAAGAAATCTTGAATGTTGACAGTATTGCAAAGGTCACAGTAGAGGTCACTCATCCAGCTGTCGAGGTCATTCTTGAAGCCACCAAAGCCGTTGCAGAAGACGTTCCTGCAGCTCCACAAATCAACCTTGACCTAACTCCCCTAGTCGATACCTATTTTAAAATTACTGGTTGTCACAGTGAAATTGAATTCTATGAGCTACACCTGTGGCTAAAACAAAAACACTTGGATAAACAAGACCCTATCAGTTTTTGGGAGTCCATGTTACCTCTGTTTTCATTCCCTCAAACTCACCCATTCCCAGATTTAATTGCCTGGTGTTAGAAGCAGTATGACCCTATAACCAGGTCAGTGGTAGCTCAGAACGGAAACGTTCTGATAACCATATCTCCTGAAATCATTAATCAAATGCTTCTCATCCCTCCTTCTGACTCCTTATCCTATTTTTCCCCTACTACCCTCATGGCTCTTTATCACACTTTATCCTTCCCACAGAGAGCTCAAATATTCGAAATCTTTCTACTTGAGGATGCCGATTTACCCAAGAGAAATCCCCCATATGCATCCTCCATCTTCCCCATTGCTTCCAAACACTATATTTATCTCCTTTCTTATCTGTTAGGATATCCCAGTGATGAAACCATTGATGAACTCATCCTAGGTTTCTTATCCATCTTCAACCTTGAAAAACCATCGTTGTTTATGTACAATTATAGTCATTTCTTGGTTGATTTTATACATGAACAATTCATGAGTTTCACCATTCAAGGAGCCTTTACTTATTCTTCTGTGATTATTCATATGATTTTGTTTCAGCAGACAAATATGTTGCCCATTCACTTCAACAAGTAGGACGCACGGGGAGTGAATTAATCAGTGATTCACTAAACATAATTGGTTAGAGCATCTTCAACAACTACTTCTTTCTCAGAATTCATAGACTTATTCATTCATCCAGTCAGACAGTTCCTTACCAGTTCACCAGAGCCTAGAATTGGAGAAGACATCAAGAGAATTCTACACCTCGGTGAACAAGAAAAGACAAGTGATTTGTATATGTACAAGAATTACACAAAGATCAGAGTGTATGGTTGTGAGCTTCCACCATACAAACTTCCAAAATATGTGCCTATGAGAATTTTCTCATTAGAATACATAAGACAGATGTTAAATATGGATGAATTTCATTTTAAATCAGGAAAGAGGAAAGCCCAGTTTAAAATCAAAGAAAACATTGGATCATTTATTTGTAATACCAGAGCATCTGGTGTTGATGCAGAAGCACTATTAAAGAAGATGGGTTTTTAGTTAAATTTTGCTTATGACCCTCATGGCATTATTTCTTTTTTGAGAGTTGAATCCAAGACTACTTCTTACACTCACACCTCTAGAGCAGAAATTGAAAAGTACATGAATCAGGATGAATGGGTAGAAGGCAGTTTACAAGAAGCAGAGGAACATGTCATTTTTACTTCAAATGTACAAACACCAGTGCCTGACAGTAAAAAAAAAAAGTGGGTCAAAGAAGATACACCACATTCCAAGGAGCTTATGAAGGAGTTCATCTTACAACATAAGAAACCAAGGCTTGATTCTTCTTTTCTTTCAAAGGATAAACAACCAGAGATCATAGATTTGGGAGAAACTGAAGTCTCCACTTCTACAAATATTCCTCAGACTTCTTCATCAGCATCACCTGCAAGAGAGCCCCTAGAGATCATCCAACATGCAGATGCCATCTCTTCATAAGATCAGAATATCTTCTCCAAATTTCTAGAAATCAAACAAAATAATGGAGCACTGAAGTTAGATGTTTACAGCCAATTTTGGAAAAAAACATCTACATCACAACACAAGCTTCTCACCGCTTTTGATAGTGAGAAGGGCAGGATGCAGATGGCCTTCCTGCAAGCAATAGTGCCATTTCCGAACACTCATGTAGACTATAAGAAGATTGTCCTCTCATTTGATGCATAGGCAGTTAGGAGAAATTTTATTCTCAACCATGAATACAACAACTATGTCTCTTTCAAAATCAAAAGTAGCACTGTCAAATATGCAATCCCAGTTGAAGATTGAGAAACTCTCTTGTTTGGCTAAAGACAACAGGATAAAGACATTGGAAGAACTAGTAATAAAAGTAGGATATGATCCTTCTAACTGCAAAGCAGCTAAAGAAATCATCAAGAAGAAAAATGCAGACATTGCTACCCTACGAAAACAACTTAAGTTGCCTTCGACTGAAGACCCACGGACCAAAGAGATGGTACAAAATGAATCTGAAAAAGAGGAAATACTTAAGCTAATCATTGACCAAAATCTTCAAATCAGAAAAATGGAAGAACAGATTGAAGAACTGTTAAAAGAGAAATCAACACTCCAGGTGATTGTTGATCCTACTCTAACAACTCAAACATATTTTGTAGGTGCATAAACCTCAGCAGCCTTGAACATGACTGATCCAGCACAACTTGCTCAAGAATTAGTCACTCAAAAGCAAGCACATGAAAAGTTAAATCAGAATTTTCAACTACTTTAGTCTCAAAAGATTAAACATGATACTTTGTATCTAGAAGAAATGCAGAAGACACATCAGTTGGGACTTAGAATTAAAGAACTGGAAAGTGAAGCTCTAATGGCATCACCTTTAGGAGAATCTAAGTAGAGTATTTGGGAAAACATCAGTGACTCCATTACTGAAATTTGGCTATCCATTCAGATCATATTCGAGCAGCAGGAACTCATCAACAGATGCAGAAAAACAATTCAAGAAGGGAAGGATCAACTCCAACAGAAACCAAGTGAAGCTTCAGATATGATTAAATTTCTTAATTCAAAGAGCAAGGAGGAATTGGAAGCAATAAATATCTCAGATAGGACTACAACTATTTTGGAGATAAAGAAATTTTTGTAGAAGAGGAACTTGATCAACTAGTTGCAGACCAAGTGTGAAGCCTTAAATGTTATTTTCAAAAGGTTTCATACTAAATTTAATATTTTAAATAAAAAAGGTTTGACAGGTCTAGTTGGATTAGATGATAAGTTGGTCAAGTTAGAATATTATTGCAAAATGTTGTATACAGTTGCACTAGACAAAGCCAAGTTTGCAGGTATCAAAGGTCACATCACAGGCATAGTTTTACTTGAAGCTCTATAGTTTTACTTGATTATTCAACATCAAATCAAACAGTTGTTCATCCAAAAACCAACTTTTGACAGGTTCACTGAAGTGGATGAAGTTTTCAGGAAAATGATGAATTTTGAAATTCCAAGTGAAGAGCAGTGGGATAAGTTTTGTGAAACTATCCAGTGAAAATTAATTTTACAACATGTCAACACACCCAATTTTGTAGAGCCAGGTCAACAACAACTTCCAGTGAAAAAGGACAAGTCAGCAACAAATTTCACCAAATGAGGTCGAATCATCAACAACCTCCAGAATAAAAGAGACACTCCATCCATCTGTCTCCTTCTTTTATTATTATATTATTGTAAGATGAGTTAAGATATTTCCAAAGTTTTGCAAGTTAATATAAATAACTCTCAGCATTAGTTATGAAGGGTTGCACCCTTGGATAAGGATATTTTGTAAACAAAAATTCTAAGTTTTTTTTATCATCAATAATACAAAGCAGGATTCTAAACTCATCTCGTACAGCTCTGTCTTCCCTGTGAGTTTTCCAGTTTTATGTCATTATGTTTCTTCATACATTTAATTATCATCAAAATAATTAGGTGAGGTTGAATGTGTCTCATCAACCTTATAATTCCTCCTGAAGTTATAATTATTATAAAGAATGATTTACTTGACAATTTGTTAATGTATATCCCTTTTATCAATAAATTGTCAGTATTTTGGTGATGTTAAATATATTTTATTGCACTTTTAAACACTGTTTAAAAGTTTTCCAACTTATGGTTTATTGAATAGTTCAATTTGAATGTTTAATAATCATATCTTCTTATTCTACTTAATCAAAATCATGAAAGCCTAATTACTGTATGAGATGAGCAAGCAACCCTTACTTTAAATTATTGATATTATTAGTAAGATTTAGAACCTTAACTATTTGATTAAAATCAATCTTATGCATTGGTCCTCCAAAATATTTTAAAACACAAACAAACATTATAGATGCTTTGGCATGATTATTGACCAAAATCATCTCAAAGGACAACAATCATCACATTAATGGTTGCACCTAAATCAATTAAAGTGTTCTTTATGGGATACCCATTGATAAAGGTGATGACCACAAGGATTCCAGGGTCTGTATATTGCAATCTTTCCATCTACTTGAATTGTGGAGGGTTCTCTCTTCTGTCTTCCTAGTTTCTTGATACATAGCTCCCTCATTATTTTGGCATAAATTGGGATGTCCTTAATTGCTTGCAGTAACAGGATCTTAATTCACACATTTCTTAGTTCAGACACAAGATCAAACTCAAGTTGTTTTAATTTCATTTCCAAGCTCTCTGGAAAAGGAGGCTAGAGCATATGGGATGAGGAAGTTTCTTGCGACCTTAAAGTAGGTTGTTCTGCTATTTCAGGTGTCGTTTCAAATTCAGGAATTTCCAGAGTATCTTCCTCTACAATCTGTTCAATTCTTTGGAGCTAAGTATCACTTTTCCCGATCTAAGTTTAATTTCCTGCAACGACACAGGAAATTCTTGTAACACAGGAACATAAATTTCCTACAACGGCTGTGGTGCAATATAGTAGGTAGGAAAAGTGGGATAAGTGACCAATCCAATATTGTGAGCAGATTGGATGGTTTTATTGTTGGGGTTAAACACTGGCTGAGCAGGGAGTTGTGTGGGACGAGGTTGGTTTGGTGGGGCAGGTAACTGAAGTTGTTGTTGTGGCTATACCATTTGTTGTGGTGTGGGTTGTGGAGGATAAAAGTTTTGAGTTGGAAAATTCTGTGCAGCAGGGTGAGAAAAGTTCCCTGCCAAGGTTGTTGAGGAGGGCAGGGCTGCCAGGGCATTGGAATATTCCACATCTGATTCTGAGCATAAGGAAATTGAAAATGTGACTGTGACATACCTATAGGACGTGGCTATCATGGCCTTTGAGGTGCCATTGCATAAAGTGAATTGACAGCTCCCAGATCTGCTATATATGTTGCTTTAATTTCAGCAAGAGAAGGACATTGATCAGTGGAATGCTTAGCTTCACAAATTTGACATACCTCTATGTTGTCAATAGGGAATTCCCTTATAGTAGGTTTCTTCCTACATTTGGAGCAAAACACAACCATGGATTTATCCAGTTCCACCTGCTTCTTCTTAGCCTACAACGAAAGAAACCTAAATATGGAACCCCTAGGAAATATGGTGGCACAGACGTGGGGTGGCACATAGGAGGAACCCAAAGGGGTTCGATGGAACTGATCCCAGCCTTGGTGTAGGCATGCTAAGTTTATAAACACCTCAGTGGTCTCCCTGAGGCATCACAACCTAGACCTAATTGTTTCACCCAATGGGGTGACACCTTGACTGGCGGGTACCAAAGCAAGTCATAAGGGTATTCAGATAAGCCCTTATCCTTAACATACCCCTTTTAAAAGGTTTTTTGTACTATTTTTCGAACCCGTTGCCTTACGCACTCATTATTGCCTATCCAGGCTCAATATTACGCTGCATGAGTCGACCGCATACAAGTATAGCCAATTTCATTATTGAGACGACGTCCAACCCAAGAACACCATGACTTGAAGGGACCCTCTTATTTGGGGGAGCAGTGTAAAGCCCTAAAGGGTCTCACTTTTAGTCGTAAAATTTTCGAATAAATTACCCATTTCAGCTCTGGTTACTCTAGTTCTGGAAACAGATTTGACACTCCTGGAAGAAGTGTCTCTTGAGCCACCTCCAACCTTAGAATTTCCTCTTGAATATCTTCTACACAAGTCACACGCATCATCATAGCTCAAGTTTGATACATCACTTGCTCCCATAAGTTTAAAATCTCTAGAAATTATGGTCTGATTTCCCTAAGAAAAATTTTCCTTTTGGTTTCTTTGCTCAGAGGATTCATCTTGGATCTTTGTAGATTATATTGAAATATTTCCACCAAGTCCTCCAAACTCTCCTTTTCCTTCTGATTCATGTCAAAAATCTATTCTCTGAGGTCTTTAGATTTACAACAATATTGGTATTTCTTCAAGAATACCTTCTTCATTTCATCCCATGTTGAAATGGAGTTTAAACCCAAAACCATAAACCACCTGAGAGCTGCATCCTTTAGTGTAGCAGGAAACAATTTCAGCTTTTGAGCATTGGAAGAATATTCATAACTTCTTCATAACACATCAAACTCAAATAAGAAGGAATTAATGTCTTCACTAGACGCACCACAAAAATTATGCAAGGATGACGGAGGAATGTTTTTCATCTAAGTAGCTCCACCAGTCTCCCTGATAGGGAATTCAAATGTGACCAGTTCCTCTTCTTTCTCAGTGTATATCCCATCTATGTTACCAATACCCTCTTCATGAGCCATATCAGATCAAGAGAGAGTAGAACCTCTGTAAAATACAAATTCTTCAGAACCAATGGTTTGGAACTCTGGTTCTTGAATATGATTAATGAGGAATTCCTCTTCAGGCTAACCACTGAGCAACGATGTTGAATTCCTTATGAGGGGAGGTTATAAATGAGCAACAACAGAGGATTTCACAATAGAAGATTCTATTGTAGAAGTATTGACTTGTTTAGAATAAAAAACCAAGCTCTCTTCAGGACTACCAACCTCCTATTCAATTTCTCCTTCTTTTGGTGCCTTGTTTCTTGCAGACTTCCTTGTTCTGACCAGTGTATTAGTGAATGAAGTGATGCTCACACCACCAGAAAAAAACATTTGAAAATATTGGACCCTATTCATCTATTATATGAACAAATTCAAAAATTATACTTACCAAACAAGAAGGACATGGCTTTGGTGAAATTTTTATCTCTGCAGGTGCATAGGCCTTACCCTACATCTTACCACTTCGACTCCCCTAGTCTTACAAAATCTCAAACAAAAAAAATCATAAAAACACTTTCAGTATCATCACTTAGAACCTCCCCAGTAACGACGCCAAAATGTTGAGTCAAATTATAGGCTTATAATTTGTCAATCATAAATTATCAACCCAAGGCACGTAGGCTTATGAGATGTTGTGAAAATTATATGCAAGCTTAATACTTCAAGTGCTTACTAATCAAACCAGTCAATCACTCATAAAACTAATGCCTCTTTTCTGAATCAACATTTTGCAGCAAAGGCTATGGAGTGGATCTAAACATCCCTCTACAACTCTTAGTCTTCCTGATGTGATCATAAAAGATAGGAGATCAAACTTACAACAAGAAAGAAATCAACTTGACGATATAACTCAAACTTAATCAAATGAAATTAACACATTTAACACAAAAACTGAATCATTTAATCAATTGGTAATTACTGTTGAAACTTTAGAAATAGTACATTAGCTGTATGAAAGAATTATTACTACGTCACAGAAATTAAAATGTACACACAGACAACTAAGGGAGTTGTGAGCAAAGGGGGCCCTCCCTCACTCACAACCCCTGCAAAATTAAAGAGGCTTTCTCAGTAGAGTGGGAAGAACATCTAAGATTATATTAATATGGAAATATTACAGTCGAGTACAATTTGATATGTGCTATCAACAAAATTGAACCCAATCCCTTACATCATAAAACATAGTCAAATTTATGCAAGTTTGGAAGCCCATATTTGGCTCGAATGAGGAAACCTGCTAATCTAAGCTATGAGCTATCAATACAGGTAAAATATTGTCAAAATCAGCTATTCTGAGTCTAATCCATGACTAAAATCATGGATTAGACAATTTTCGTTACAAAGATGGAGCTGCTCCTCATGCGACCAACGAGAAGAGGTTTGCAGATCTGGGTGGTTTTTAAGGCAGATTTGGAACGGACAATAGGACAACTTCCATGTATGAAGAATTCCCCACAAAACCCATGTTATCGTTGATTTGGAAATGATTGCAACATAGCTAACCACTAATTCTGTTGCAAGAAATTTGAGTGGCTGCAGGAAATCCGCATCTACAGGATTTTCGGAATGTCTGCAGGAAATGCGACCGCACAAGTTGTCTTCAGGAAATTTCAGAGCTGTTTTGGATCAAAGAAAACATGCATAAGATTCTTAGATCAGTTGGCATGATAATTTCAATAAGGAAACAACTAGTTAAAAAATACTTAAGATTAAAGGTAAAATGACACTTTTTATGTTAATTTGCATACCTCAAGCATACGGTACCATTTTGGTCAAAAACCTAGCTGATATAACCGATATATGCATATTAGGGGTTAAGGTGAGTTCAAAATGGGAGAGGTAAGGTCTAGCAAAGGTGTCAAAATTAGGAAAAATGGGGACTCAACAGAGAGACAAGGGGAGATAGTGATATAGATGGAGGGGGGAGAGAGGGAAGAAGAGAGAGGCAAAGAGAGGGAGGGAGGAAGATTATATTCTAAACTTGAGTATGAATGCTTTTTTACACATGTTACACACATGGTTACATTGGAAAGACTCATATACTTGAGGAGAATAATTTATTTTTCTCAGGTAGAATAGGATAGTAAATAAATAAATAAATGCTGCATATAATAGTTAGTTTAGTTCTAAAATATAGTGCAACATCTTTCTCATTTTTTTTTGTATAAGTGGGGATGTTAATAGCTAAGATGAAACTAGTTGAAAATGAGAGATCTATGTTCCTATAGCATATTTCTATCGAGGTTTCTTTCAACTTCATATTGTTTTAATGAATATTTCCACTCAGTATTATTTCCAACTGTAGCATGGCTCAACTATTACTTTTCTTTCCCACTTATTATTTTTAGTTATATTTGTTTATAGTTTTTCTTTCCAATAAAGTAAGCTATGACCATTATGTTTGGAATCTTATGTGAAGTTGGGAATGATTGCATTGCAACATCGTCTGGTATTGCATATCAATTGTCTGGTACCTTGTTTCAACTAATCAGTGCCCAAAATTTTTGTACCAATTTGCTATTTTGCAAGACAAAGCAGGATTAAAGGATAATTTTCTTTTTGGATGCTTAAAGATTGGAAAAATATTTTCAAAAGCGGAAAAGACATCTTTGTCAATGGAATGGAACAATTATGGGAGTATTTGATGAAATATTTCCTTTTTGCTTAAGTTGTTAAAGATGATGCATTCATGTTTTATCATTAATACCATTATTTCATGAAGATGATCAAATAAATAGTATTTTCCATATAAGTTGAATAAAATCATAATTCCAAACTATTCATAGCTGATATACATTTTCTATTTTGGAATTTCATTTTACGTATTCATATAGATTTTTTATTATCAATACAAAATAGTTGCTCAAAATATAAGTTACCAAAACATACTAAGGGGATTATAACAAAATTAAGAGGTCCATATAATGATACCAATGAAAAAAATCAACTTGAATATTATAACCATAACACCAAAGCATGATATTTGAGCATCTTTATTAAGACTTGAAGAAGAGTTACTGAAGTCTCTACTTATGGTGGAACACTACTTTAAAAGTGAAAGCATGCATGGAAACTAATTAGTAGGAATTTAGGCGTCTTTTGGTTATTATTTGGAAATCTCATCCATCTCACATTAAAATGGTTCATTCATGCTATTTCCTTTGAGTACCTCTAAATACCTTATGCATATAAGACGTTATGCAGGTAATCTAAGTCACTCTGAAATATGTCATCCTATGCCTTTAAGGGGCTTTCTGAAGCCTCTTCCCCATCTACCAATTGCAAAATAAATATCCATAATATAAAACTAAAATGGTGGGAAACATGGGACTAGAGCCTTCAGTATAAAATGTGTTTAAGAAGTTAACCTGTCGAGGCTATAAACGCCCGCTGGCAGCGGGTACTGACCTGTGACACCACTAGGAAAACCCATCCAAGGGTTATGGATGCTCACGGGAAATGGGGCATTATGGCTAAAGAAGTGTCAACCAAACCAAGGCTTTTGTCTACATATATGATGGTTTTACAATCAAAAGGAACCATGTGTGGATGAAGTCAAAGAAAAAACAAACTCCATAAATTTTTTGCTAAAGAATGGTATTAAGGTAACCTTGAGTCCTCTATCATTGGTTACTCATTCTATATCTAAGATATAATTGTCTTAGAAGTGGGACTTATGATCACTGAGAATTAATATAACTCAATTGCAAAGATTATATGTAATACTTGGATAAGTATACGACTTTGGGATTTGGTTAGTACTAAATTATTTTTCATTGGTTCATAATTTGTTGTGATCATTAAAAAATCCTCCTACCTACAAAGAAGGAGAGCCCCTTAAATTTATTAAATGTTTTATTTTTCTTGAGCATAAAACTATTAAAGATTGATGAAATCATATGTAATGAGTGATTTGAAATTTATTTTATTCTTGGTGTTAGTTTAACATCATTTTAATAAATATGAGATGACTTATTTTTGTTCAGTATTCATCTAATTAGCTCCATTTTTTTTGTTTTTCAAGTTCCTTTGCACTAGATCCATCTTAGCAGCCCTACTCACTTCTTCAGTACCTCACCTTGCTTGCATGAGGACATGTAAAACATCAGGCATGGGGGAGTGGTTGTTGAGACCTTTTCAACATCTTCATTTCATTCTCTTCAATTTCTTTCAGGAGATCAGATTGACACTCATCAACTCCATCTCTTCCAGATCATTCCAGACTCTCAGCCTTACTCTACCTCATCTTCAACTTCATACAAATTCCATTGCAACGTGCAGTACAAATCAAAGTTCAAAAGGTATACTTGAGGTAAAAACATGTTTAAAGGCTCTTTAGCTCATTAAAATTTAAGGATTCTTGATGATTAACCAATTCCTATTTCTTCGCCTTTCTTAAACCACCATTTTGAAATCCATTAATGCATAATATGGTTTCCAAGTCCATAATGAGGGGATCCTAACACATGATTTAAGCTAGAGCCAAAAATAGGTAACAATTTTGAAACTGCCATGTTTTTCCTCAATTTATGTTCAGCTGGTGGAGAATATCAAGAATAAGGAAAATGGGTTTTTGCAAAACATATCAATTTTCTTATATATCAAAGGGTATCCAAAAATACAACATGGTAGAGAACATATTTCTTCTTCTTTAACACCAATTTGTATAAAATTACACAAAAATCATATTTATGAGCTTTTCCTCTAAATTTGTAAATTCATTTTCTAAGTTTAGGGGATTGGATCTTATCCTTCCTCCTGTGCATGTTCACGGGCAATGGGGAATTCTCATTAAACAAGTGTCAACCAAAACCAAGGCTTTTGTCTACATGTATGATGGTTACTCTGTAATGTTACAATCAAAAGGAAGCATATGTGGATGAAGTCAACGGAAAAACGAACTCCATAAATTTGTTGCTAAAGTATGGTCTTAAGGTAACCTTGAGTCCTCTATCATTGGTTCCTCATACTATATATAAGATCTAATTGTCTTAGAAGTGGGACTTATGATCATTGAGAATTAATAAAACTCAATTTCAAAGCTTATCTGTAATACTTGGATAACTATAAGACTTTGGGATTTGGTTAGTAATAAATATTTTTTCATTGGCTCATAATTTGTTGTGATCATTAAAAAATCCTCCTACCTACAAAGAAGGAGAACCCCTTAAATTTATAATTTTTTTCTTTTTCTTGAGAATAAAACTATTAAAGATTGATGAAATCATATGTAATGAGTGATTTGAAATTTATTTTATGCTTGGTGTTAGTTTACCATCATTTTAATAAATATGAGATGACTTATTTTTGTTCAGTATTCATCTCATTAGCTCCATTGCTTTGTTTTTCAAGTCCTTTTGTACTAGATCCATATTTGCAACCATAATCACTTCTTCAGTACCTCACCTTGCTTGCATGAGGACTTGAAAAACCTTAGGCATGGAGGAGTGGTTGTTGAGACCTTTTCAACATCTTCATTTCATTCTCTTCAATTTCTTTCAGGAGATCAAATTGAGACTCATCAATTCCATCTCTTCTAGATCATTCCAGACTCTCAGCCTTACTCTACCTCATCTTCAGCTTCATACAATTTCCATTGCAGCATGTAGTACAAATCAAAGTTCAAAAGGTATACTTGAGGTAAAACATGTTTAAAGGCTCTTTAGCTCATTAATATTTAAGGATTCTTGATGATTAATATATTACTATTTCTTCGCCTTTCTTAAACCACCATTTCCAAATGAATTAATGCATATTATAGTTTCCAAGTCCATAAATGAGGGGATCCTAACACATGATTTAAGCTAGAGAAAACAATAGGCAACAATTTTGAAACTGCCATGTTTTTCCTCAATTTATGTTCAACTAGTGGAGAATATCAAGAATATGGAAAATGGGTTTTTGCAAAACATACAATTTTTCTTATATCTCAAACCATTTCCCAAAACTCAATACAGTTTCATAGTTACCTCAGGTTCGTCGAAGTAGTTTTGTACAAAATTCCTATAAAACCTAGGTTGGTAAAATTATCTGAACATACATCTTTGGGAGCGATTTCCGAGGCCATGGAAGTAAATGAGGAAATTCCAAGAGAGATTTTGTTGATCATATGAAAAATTAGGCTCCATAGAAACATATTCCCAAAATACATCATGGTAGAGAATATATGTCTGCTTCTATAACACCAATTTGTATAAAATTACACAAAAATCATATTTATGAGATTTTCCTCTAAAGTTGTAAATTCATTTTATAAGTTTAGGGGATTGGATCTTATCCTTACTCCTATGGATGTTCATGGGTAATGGGGCATTCTACTTAAAGAAGTGTCAACCAAACCAAGGCTTTTGTCTACACGTATGATGATTACACTATAATGTTACAATCAAAAGGAAGCATATGTGGATCAAGTCAAAGGAAAAATGGACTCCATAAATTTGTTGCTAAAGTATGGTCTTATGGTAAGCTTGAGTCTTCTATCATTGGTTCCTCATACTATATATAATATCTAATTGTCTTAGAAGTGTGACTTATGATCACTGAGAATTAATAAAACTCAATTGCAAAGCTTATATGTAATACTTGGATAACTATAAGACTTTGGGATTTGGTTAGTAATAAATATTTTTTTCATTCGTTCATAATTTGTTGTGATCATTTAAAAATCCTCCTACCTACAAAGAAGGAGAGCCCCTTAAGTTTATAAAATGTTTCTTTTTCTTGAGCATAAAACTATTAAAGATTGATGAAATCATATGTAATGAGTGATTTGGAATTTCTTTTATGCTTGGTGTTAATTTAACATCATTTTAATAAATATGAGATGACTTATTTTTGTTCAATATTCATCTCGTTAGCTCCATAGTATTGTTTTTCAAGTTATTTTGTACTAGATCCATATTTGCAGCCCTACTCACTTCTTCAGTACCTCACCTTGGTTGCATGAGGACATGTAAAACCTCAGGCATGGAGGAGTGGTTGTTGAGACCTTTTCAACATCTTCATTTCATTCTCTTCAAATTCTTTAAGGAGATCAAATTGACACTCATCAATTCCATGTATTCTTGATCATTTTGGACTCTCAGCCTTACACTACTGCATCTTTAGCTTCATACAACTTCCATTGTATCATGCAGTACAAATCAAAGTTCAAAAGGTATACTTGAGGTAAAACATGTTTAAAGGCTCTTTAACTCATTAAAATTTAAGGATTCTTGATGATTAATCAATTCCTATTTCTTCACCTTTCTTAAACCACCATTTTGAAATCCATTAATGCATATTATAGTTTCCAAGTCCATAACTGAGGGGATCCTAACACATGATTTGAGCTAGAGAAAAAAATAGGCAACAATTTTGAAATTGCCATTTTTTTCCTCATTTTATGTTCAACTGGTGGAGAATATCAAGAATATGGAAAATTGGTTTTTGCAAAACATATAAATTTTCTTATATCTCAAACTATTTCCCAAAATTGAATATGGTTTCAAAGTTAACAAAAGTTCGTTGAAGCAATTTTGAACAAAATTCCTATAAAACCCATATTGGTAAAATTATCTAAACATGCATCTTTGGGAGCGATTTCCGAGGCCATGGAAGTAAATCAGGAAATTCCAAGAGAGGTTTTTGTTGATAATATGACAAAATAGCCTCCATAGAAACATATTCCCAAAATACATCATGGTAGATAATATATGTCTGCTTCTTTAACACCAATTTGTATAAAAGTACACAAAAATCATATTTATGGGATTTTCCTCTAAAGTTGTAAATTCATTTTATAAGTTTAGGGGATTGGATCTTATCCTTTCTCCTATGGATGTTCACGGGAAATGGGGCATTCTACTTAAAGAAGTTTCAACCAAACCAAGGCTTTTGTCTACACGTATGATGATAACTCTATAATGTTACAATAAAAAAGAAACATAGGTGGATGAAGTCAAAGGAAAAATGAACTCCATAAATTTGTTGCTAAAGTATGGTATTAAGGTAACCTTGAGTCCTCTATAATTGGTTCCTCATACTATATCTAAGATCTAATTGTCTTAGAAGTGGGACTTATGATCACTGAGAATGAATAAAACTCAATTGCAAAGCTTATCTATAATACTTGGATAACTATAAGACTTTGGGTTTTGGTTAGTAATAAATATTTTTTCATTGGTTCATAATTTGTTGTGATCACTAAAAAATTATCCTTCCTACAAAGAAGGAGATCCCTTAAATTTATAAAATGTTTCTTTTTCTTGAGCATAAAACTATTAAAGATTGATGAAATCATATGTTATGAGTGATTTGAAATTTCTTTTATGCTTGGTGTTATTTTAACATCATTTTAATAAATATTAGATGACTTATTTTTGTTCAGTATTCATCTCATTGGCTCCATTGTTTTGTTTTTCAAGTTCTTTTGTACTATATCCATATTTGCAACCCTAGTCACTTCTTCAGTAGCTCACCTTGCTTGCACGAGGACATGAAAAACCTCAGGCATGGAGGAGTGGTTGTTGAGACCTTTTCAACATTTTCATTTCATTCTCTTCAATTTCTTTCAGGAGATCGGATTGACACTCATCAAATCCATCTCTTCCAGATCATTACAGACTCTCATCCTTACTCAGCCTCATCTTCAGCTTCATACAACTTCCATTGCAGCATGTAGTGCAAATCAAAGTTCAAATATATACTTGAGGTAAAACATGTTTCAAGGCTCTTTAGCTCATTGAAATTTAAGGATTCTTGATGATTAACCAATTCATAGTTCTTCTCCTTTCTTAACCCACCATTTTCAAATCCATTAATGCATATTATAGTTTACAAGTCCATAAATGAGGGGATCCTCAGACATATGATTTAAGCTAGATCCAAAAATAGGCAACAATTTTGAAACTTCCATGCTTTTCCTCAATTTATGTTCAGCTGGTGGAAAATATCAAGAATATGGAAAATGGGTTTTTGCAAAACATATACATTATCTTATATCTCAAACTGTTTCCCAAAATTCAATACGATTTCGAATTTACCACAGGTTCCTCGAAGCAGTTTTGTACAAAATTCCTATAAAAACCAGATTGGTAAAATTATCTAAACATACATCTTTGGGAGCGATTTCTGAGGCCGTGGAAGTAACTCAGGAAATTCCAAGAGAGGTTTTTGTTGATAATATGTCAAATTGGGCTCCATAGAAACATATTCCCAAAATGTATCATGGTAGAGAATATATGTCTGCTTCTTTAACGCCAATTTGTATAAAATTACACAAAAATCATATTTATGAGATTTTCCTCTAAAGTTGTAAATTCATTTTCTAAGTTTAGGGGATTGGATCTTATCTTTCCTCAATGGATTTTATGTATAAATAAAGCCTCATAGGACTGATAAATGGGATCATGAATTTGTAATTGAACATTTTTCGTAAGAAGAAGAAATATTGTTGCAATGAAGATTAATTAATGAAGTTTGAGCATCTTGCTGATTTGAATTAGTTTTGAGCACATTTCTAGGTCAGGAAGAGCCCCTTGTCTCAGGTAACACACATGTTTTTATTCATAGAGTAGGGTCATATTTAGTCTTTTATTGATTGCATATTTTATTTGATGATTTTTTTCAATTTTTCATTAAATTTGTATTTCACATAGTATTAGATTCATTTCTCTTTTTTTTCATATATGTTAAGTAAAAGGCATTATGATCATATTAGAATTAATATTCTCAGGCTTAAGAGTTGACACAGCTTGAATTGGTTTCTTAATATTTTTTCATACCCATAATTTTAATCTATAGAATTTTTGTACTTAATTCGATACTAA
Source organism: Pinus albicaulis (assembly GCA_034641835.2). Lineage (NCBI taxonomy): Eukaryota > Viridiplantae > Streptophyta > Pinopsida > Pinales > Pinaceae > Pinus > Pinus albicaulis. Next base: position 1,984,098,765 of record CM076575.1, on the reverse strand, counting down.
TATTCATAATTTCAATCTTCATACTTTCTGTACTTAATTCGATATAAGGTTCTGTACTAGATCAGGGTATTAAAAATGATCTAATTTGCAGTTTAGGATTATTCAATTGATTAGAGCTTTGAAGTCACTTGGTAAAAGAGTCCTACAACAAATAAGAACCTAAAATATATCACTATGACTCTAATTCTACTTAGTATTTATTTTTGATATTTTATTAACACATTCCTTTTAGCTTATTACCTTGTCTTCTTTACTTGCCTCACATGCTTTTGGTTATAGTTTCCGACATTTATTTTTATGCAGTTTAATTTCTACAACACGTTTAATGAGTTTTTGTATGCATCACTATAGGATTAAAACCACTAAAGTCTCAAGAACTAATAAGCTACATAAATAAAACCACATGAACATCATCTATTGGTAATGAAATATTGTGGTTTGAAACTTGATAAGCATTAGAGTCCCATAGTCTAGTGACAAGTTATGATACTTAGTGATTAGTACTTTCTAGTGTTAGTTGTTAACATAGGCTAGAATAGGCTCTAATCCTGCATTTCCTGTGCTTGGATATCTAAGTATTACGATCTCAGATTCAGGAATTAAATGTTGGAATTAGAGTACATATAATTCCACCAACAATACCTTACACTACATGCATTGATTTCAGTGTAGACGTTGATTTCTACTCCTATTTGATTGCTTGCATTAGATGCATTGGTTTCGGTGTAGATAATGATTTATAATCCTATATGATCGCTTGCACTAGATGCATTTATTTCAGTATAGATGTCGATTTTTAATCTTATTTAATACCTTACACTAGATGCGTTGCTTTCAGTGTAGATGTTGATTTCTAATCCTATTTTATTGATTGCAATAAATGCATTGATTTTAGTATAGATGTTGATTTCTAATTCTATTTGATTGTTTGCACTAGATGCATTGATTTTATTGTAGATGTTGATTTCTAATCCTATTTGATTGTTTGCACTAGATGCATTGATTTCAGTGTAGATGTTGATTTCTGATTTGATGCAACTAGATGTCTGATGTACATTAATTTCAAAGTAATTAGATTAATAATGTGCATTGATTTTACTGTAAGCACATCTCTGCCCCCTTCATCTCTATCTCCATCTCCCATTGTCTCTCCTTCTTTATCTCTCTATTTCACCCTCCAAACATATACACTCCCTCTCCATATTTATCTATCTATCTCTCTCTCCCTCTCTTTTCCACTCCCTTCTCTCTCTCTTCCCATTCTCTCTCTAACACTTCTCTCTCCATATCTATGCCTCTTACTCCCTCCCTATATTTTCCTCTCTCTTCTTCCCTCTCTGCCCCCTCCATCTATATCTCTATTTCACCCCCAAAACATACACAATCTCTCTCAGTGTAAGCACATAAACATTATTCATGATGTGAATTGATTTCTGTGTTACGGTAATTCAACCATAAATACAATACTTGAATTTTCATCCTAAATAAAATGTTCACTTACCCAAAATGTCTTCTTCTTGAAACTGTAAACTATTTGTAATTGGTTACATTCTCATTATTCCCATTTTCCATCATTCAACATTGTTAATCACTTTGAACTCAAACGCAGTAATAGAAAATAACTAATAAGTGTGACAATAATAACAATAGAAGAAAATAGTTTCATATTGATCACAATGAAGATTGTTTGTAATTGACTATATTCTTATTATTCACATTTTCTATCATTCGACATTGTTACATTGTCACTTTGCACTTAAAATTTTTATTTCATCATTCTTCACCATTCAAGTTACTAACACACTCTCTCATCTCAACAAACTGAGGTAACTAAGAAAAGTTAGAATTAAATTGACCAGCGCACGGGGTGTAGCTCAATTGGTATTCACCTCGTTTCGAAGTCATTGTAAACCAAGAGATTCAATGTTCAATTACTCGTGGGTTAGATATAAAAATAAATAAATAAATAAATAAATTGACCAAATTAATCTTAGACATATTTAACATATTTAAAATTATCAAAATAATTAGGTGTTCAACGAATTTTGTATGACCACGCATAAATTGACCAAATTAATCTTAGACATATTTAACATATTTAAAATTATCAAAATAATTATGTGTTCAACGAATCACTTGATAAGACGCTTCATAGATCTCGAGTTAAGATGAATCTAAGTTGATCTTTAACCTTCTACTTGGCTTTACAGGTGGCTTCAAACTTGTTTTCATTTCTCCCACCACCTCCCTTTATTTAATAATGAAACTCCTATGAAAGAGAGTCTATTATTATGTTTTTTCCTTAGCAATGACATCTATGGGCGGGTAGAGGCAATTAGTTCCACCGTACACAGAAAGTTCTATAATTAAATTTTTTTCTGGGCTTCTATGTCAAACTTTCGATTTCGTGTTTTCGAAGCATATGACACCTCACTGCCATCAGGGTAGGGCTACAACCCTCAATGCATGAGGTCACCGGTCTCGTGGTAATTACTGCCGTAGCTCTATGCAACCGTCGAACTTTAATTAACGTTTCCATGTCAAATAGTTGGTGGCAGACACCTGCCATATACGTGACAAACAAGACTTGGAAATATGACAAGTATACCTATCTGGAGGCTGACACACGAAGATATGAGAGAACGCGAAATTGACTGCAACTAAATTCGGCGGGTGAAAATAGTGGCACTCAATTCGGTGGGTGAAAATAGGAATGGCCATCAATTCGGTGGGTGAAAATTGATGGCCATTCCTTGATCTTCATTGTTCAACATGCCATTTTCCCTCTCTCCATGAATGTTCTGGGGTGTTCGACTTGGTTTTTTTGCTCAGAGAATTACTCCGTAGCCATCGCTGAGGGCTCAGGAGCGAAAATGAGGCTCTCTTGCAGTAGGGATAACGCTGAAAAATAATTGCTAGGTATTTTGTATTTGAGGAAAAGTCATTTATATAGGGTAGGGTTTTAGCATTGGTATACTATGGGGTTCGAAGTGGGTTTTGGAATTTTTAATTGATTGTGATGGGCATCAAATATTGATTGTTCGCTGCGGCTATGTCTTTAAAGAAGCTTTTCCATACTGCAGTGAGAACTTCAAACCCCTTACACACGGGTGAGACCAAACTAGGGTCTTTAGCACGGTACCCACTATCATTGGCCTATGTTATAATCTAACATGTTTACATTTTTTCCGGAGTAGATGATGTTTGTGATATAATTGAGTGTTCGTTGTGCTTTCTTGTTGGATTTTTTTTTTTTTTAAGCTATTATGGCACAAAGGATCGTTGCATGGTGGCTTCTGGAATTACAGAAGTAAAAAAGTCCTCATAGAAAAATATGCTAAATTACTCGTTATGGGCTACCGGTGTCCAGATAAGTTCTTACGGTGGGAATTAAAGTATCTAGTAAAATCTTGATATTGTAATTTAAGTTTAGAAAGCCTAGCATGACTAGTAGATGGTTGAAATAAGACAGTAGTCTAGGGAGTAGCAGCTATTAACTTTTCCTCTTTCGTGTCTTTAACGTATGATTCGTTTGCATATTCTCAATGGAAAAAAAAAAACAAATCTATGGCTGAAAATAAAATGATAGCTCGTCGAAAGTGGATGAGTATAGGTGTGTGTGTTTTTATGACCAAAATTCAGTAGGGATATAAGACTTAAATTAAATGTACCAAAATTATGATATATATTATTTTATTTTTTTCTATTTTTATATGTTTTAAAAATTATGATATATTTTAATTTGGATTTTATTAAAATTAAAAATAATGTTTGTTTAATTGCATTATACTAGTTACATATAAACTAACAAAATAAAATATTTACAAAAAATATGTTTTTTTTTTTTTTTTTTTTTTTTTTTAAATTAAAATATAAAAAAAATATATATTTTCATAAATAATTATTATAGCATTTGTTAATTTTGGTCTTTTTCATGCATGAGCACATATGACAAGATACATACGACAAGATTCAATCAAGACTAGCTTTGTAACAATTACCTTTCTTCTAGTGGTTGACATACCTTATTTGGATTATTAAGGTTAGGTTGATCATTATTATTTATTAAGATTAAAAATAATGTTTTCTAAAAAGGTATTGTTTAGTTACATTATAGTTTCTACATATAAACTAGCAAAGTGATAAAATCTATATTCTATATAAATAGAATATGTTCCCCTTAATTTTTTTTGTAAGTGGAAGATTTTTCATTAATCAAAAGGTATATACAAGGATCTCAAAATGCATGTGGCCTCACCCCAACCAAGTTTGTTGACCAATGCTATTACCATGCTATAGACAAAAAAACAAATACCCAACTGTGAGAACCACAACCTTATAGACCTTACATGCCAAAAAGAAAAAGAACTGACAAACATTAGTTACCATAATTAATCATTAGAAGTGATAGAGGTAGGATTATCTAGCCCTATCCTTGGAGGAGGAGGTGGGTGGTAACATAGGACATGTTGCTCAAATTGAGCAATCCAAGATTCCAAATTCTTGATTTTCTCTGCTATAATATTTTGACCACACCAAACAACCACAATTCGTTCAAGAAAGTGGCATTAGAAAGTAATGGAGTTGCTCCAACTTGGCCATAACCGCCTCGTGTTCTTCTCTAGACCTTGTCACCGTATTCCAAAGTGTCCAAGATGGGATCAAGTATATCTCCAGAACGTCGAAGATCTCCTGATGCAACCAAAAACTGCAAGTCCCATAGAAACCATGCTTCTCGGCCCACCACCCCACCCTCGTGCACTCGAGCCTCATCCATGAACTGAACTTTCACCTCCACGACCACCTTGAGATGGGTCCCTACAACCTCTGCCACCCATAGGACCAACTAACAACCTTTTCCTGTCGCAAACTTCATCGCCCCCACTACCTTTGCCTCTCTTAGAAACTACAGAATGACTCCTACAAACATCACCAAATCTCTCTTCGCCACCGCTAGCACCAGTCAACGCAAGCGATCCCTCGATTAGGTGGGAAAAATCTAGCTTCAAACCCATAGGAGCATGCGAGGAGCGAGGGAGTGGCTTCATCCCAGAATCTCCACTTAGAACCAGAGACCCCAACTGAGCCCAGACTGCCCCCCACAACCACCTAGGTAGCCCCAAAAACACGCCACTACAACAAGATACATTGCCACCCAGCTGAAAGCCATCGCAAGCCCATCACTCTGCGCCCTCACTAAGAGAAGTGAAATTATGCAACCACTCCAGTATCCACTGCTAAAATTCACCTCTAGAAGCTACAGACCTAGGCCAAAATTCCCCGACAGCCTCGTACCAAGAGGATCCAGAGGAAAACCAAACAACTACCCACAAGAAAAGCACCACACTTTAACTCCTAGAATCCCAAGCAGCGCCAGAGCTATTGAACTTCCTCAATTATAATTTTGTGACCAACACCATTAAGATAGGAGAACTGGATAAAGGAAATAACAAAGAGCTCAATTATGGCCAACTCCAAATACCCAAGACGAGAAAATTTACCACCTATATGGCACCAAGTACCACTGGCCACAACGCCACCCACAATACACATAGAGCCGCTGCAACACCACCCAGAATGCCGACATAGAAAACTACCCAAACCCAAAGCACAAATACCTAGTACAAACTAGTTCTCCAACCAACCAAGAAACTGATCAAACCATGAAAAGGAAAGATTCACCCAAAAGGGGCAAGGTTACAACTGTTACCTTAGAGGACGTGAAGGAGGAGCAACGGATGGAGGCTTGCCACCATACCAACACGACCTAAAGAAACAGAACAACAGACCAATTCCAATATCGTTGGAAGTCGAACATCATTCTAAGTGTTGTGTAATCGACACTAAATAACCATCTGAATACAAGCACAATGAATTCTCGTAATCCTTCTCGCTTAGGCGAGGAATGATAGTTCACACAAGCAGGGGCATAAGCATTAACCATTGAATTATGGGAAGGAAATATGTTTGTCATCCAGCACCATTTCCATATGCCATGAGTCATGCGACGATCGAAAGTGGATGACAATTGTTCATCACCCCCATCGGGGATGTTCCCCTTAATTTTAATTAAATATATTAGAATATAAAAAATATATAGTTCCATATATAATTATTGTAGCATTTTTAAATTTTGGTCTCTTTCTCACATACACAAATACATGTGAGAAGATTCAATAACATCAAGACAACCTTTGCAACAATTAGCTTTCTTTTGGTGGTCGATATACGTCATTTGGTTTGTGTTTATTCATTCATAAATTTAAAATAATAATATACCAACTAGCTTATATATATATATATCTTTCTGGAATTGAAGTTTTTTAGGGATTTATTAAGTAATTTTAGATTTAGAATATTGCTAGAATTTCCAACACCAATAACAACCTCATAACTACAAAATGGAACATGCACTTTGTTAACGTTCTATATTTGTAACTTTGTTCGAATCTATGGTGATGTTTGTCTCCATATGCATCGCTTATTTGTGCCTCCATTGATTTATAAATCTAATATATATATATATGGATGGCAAAAAAATTTAAAGCTCATTCTCTAGATTTTTGTTTATTTATTTTAAAAGTAACAATTATTTTATATTAACAAAACTAGACTTTTGCCAGAACCAATACATTCTTAAGCAACACCATGTTCGTCTCCCTGCAAAATTTCTTTGGCCATAGAAAAAATATATTCATAGATTTATTGCCTATTTCTTCAACTGCATTTTTCTTATATACTCGCCAAAAGATCCCATTAAACATTATATACTTGCATTGCATTAAAAAAATAAGTTAACTAACTAATTTGCATCATCTGGCGCATGTTGTCCAACTTCTTCTATCTCTATTGCCTCGAATTTTGTTGTCGTTCCTGCATCCTCCGGTTCTAGTTGTGCAACCAATTGTTCGATGTCCAAGTGAACTATATTCTCCTGAGTGGGAGAATCCTGAGCGCCTTTTTTTTTCTCATTATTTCCATCCTCGCTAAGCCCAAATTCCTCCTTCAAGATAGGGACGACCATTATTTCCACTTTTTCCTCTTGAGTATTCTACCTTGCGGTCAAGATTCTCGATATTTGTCATAATTACATTTGAGGCAGCCTGCAAAATTTCCATGTCTTTCCATGGAATTTCTAACTGGCTCATCACAAGAGAGAAATGGGACCTAGGTTCAGAGATTATTTTCCCACCACTGTGTGATATCATTTTCTCTATGAGTCTCTTGTATTGTTAGACGAGGAATCCATTTATTTGTCTTTAGCAGGGTGAGTAGCTAACAATAAAGCAAAGGTACTGACCATCCATCTCCTTATAGCTGAGATCAACTCCAATTTGATGGTCCCAAAGGTCACTTTAGAATGAATTCCTCTCGTTAGTCTTCTTCCTGAAAACAAATTATTTTCCATAGCTTCCTTCTCAAAGAATATTTCCCACAAAAAAAACCGATAACATTGCTCCTCGAATTCTGTATGTATAGGTCCTTCACATCCCCTTCACATTAAATCTTGGCCGCTTGGCTTCCATTTTTCTGGGCTCCTGTCAAGATTTACCATAATTATTCACCTGGGTGTTGAAATATCAGTCCTTTCTTCTGTCCTTCTTCCACATGTCATCTAAGCCAAGTGATTAATACAACCATTATTCCTTTTGACATATGTATCACCCTTCTCTAAGCCATTGTTGCAAATCGAGGAGATGCATTTAATTCAAATCATGGAACCTGGAATTTAGTTGGGGGGCCTTCGTCCACCTTCAATTCGCCTTTCTCTAGGGTGAAAACCTTATTGGCTTGTTCATTTTCTGCTTTGTTAAATTCCCTTTTTATATGGAAAAATTCAATAAATTCAAATGTGTACAACATAAGTATTGTTCTTTTCATAGTTGGACTTAAGTAAATTCCTTATATTTGAACCACTTTATACATTTTTGAATAGTTATAAGGGAATCACTAAACACTAGTAAATGAGTGATTCCATCATCAAGAGCCAGTATCAATCCTTTCCATAAGCCAAGTTATTCCACCATATTTTTTGTAGTTACTCTCATACCCCATGCATAATATTTCCAAATTTTTCCGTCGGGGCATAGAACTACCCCTCCTGCTCTTACCTCCCACAGATTTCCTTTCACAGCTCCATAAAAAAATAGCTGATACCATCCCAATGAGTCCTTCTAATTTTTGAACTGCTCTCCAAACAAATAGATGATATGTGGTTGTTTATTTTTCTCTTTGATTGTGCTTCATTTGATTTCTATTTGATTTTTAACTTGGACCCATTCCTTCTATACTTCTGAATGTCCTTCCATTTCTCTTGGATAAAACCCCCTCACCGATACTGCATCAAACAACAGTTGAGTGGTTTTCCATGTAGAAGTAGAGGCATTAGGAGCCGATCCTCTAAAGAAGGTGTGGTTTCTGAATAACCATATCACCCAACATATGTATTTTGGGAGAGCATTCCAACACTCGGAGATGATTGAGGATGCTTAGTATCTCCAAGGAGGGTGAGAGCTCTAGTTTTTAAATATTTCCGTCCATCTTATAGGGATTGGATTAAGATGGAAAATGGGCTGAAGGGCCTCTCTCCAAACATTTAAGGAGAAGGGTCATTAACGAAAGACATGAACAATGTCCTCCTCCGCATTTCTGCATAGAACACACCAAGGTGAACCCTGGATCTGCCTTCTTTTTAATTTCTCTGTTGTTAATATTTTACCGTGGATCAATTCCCAACAGAAAGTATTTGCTTTTGGAAGACCATCCTTGTTCCAAAATTTTCCCCAAATTATTGTGGCATGTAATTTTGGTAGCTTTTTCACTAGAGTGTCATATACATATTTAACCGTATAATGTCTGTGTTTACCTCCTTCCCAAATTCTTCGTTCCAACCTATTAGTGGGAATCAAAGCAAACCATTTAAGGGCCTTTACCAACTACTCCCAAGGTGAAACCAAGTGTGGGGGAAGGTTAGGACAAACCCATCCCACCTAGATTCCACTATTGTTCCAAGATGAAATATCTACTAACCTTTGAATCCCTTTCCTCTCCATCCATATTTCCATGTCTTCCAATGATGAAGAGTCCCTCATTATATCCTTTGGAATTATACCATCTTTCCATATTCTAATACAACATCCATTTCTCACTTGACTCCCTAGTTTATTCAAAACCACCAAGCTTGAATCTTTATAGAGCTTCCACATTTTAGATCCCAACCCTTCCCATATTTCTTCCTCCAACCTAAGCAATTGATTCTTGTGGAAGCATTTCCTTATAAAGGCCTGTTTCCAGCATTCCTTGGAGTCTGAAAACAATCACCATACCAAGTTTTCTCCCTTATCAAAATTTATATATTCAAGATATTTGATCGTTAATCCTCCCCATTGTTTTGGGGTCTGACTATATTCTGATTAACGAGATGAAATATTTTTTCGGTGTCTTTTCCTCCTTGCCATAATTTTTTTCGTATCATGCAACTGATATTTTTCAATATGCTTTTTTGGGCCAACAATCCAAATCAAATATATATGGGAAGGGCGGAAAGGATAGATTATATAAAAATTATTTTCCCAGCTACAATTAACCACCTTACTCCCTAGGAATGAATTATTTTATGTAATTTTTGAAGGACACCTTCCCAGTCTTCATAACATGTGGGACCTAAAGAAATAGACGGGAAAGGTATGGGAATGATCTCCAGTTTTTGGCTAGATGGAAACCAAGAATATGAGATATTTCTACCATAATTCTTTCATAACTATTCCATCCAAGAATTAGGCATTTTTTCTTGTTAACCATAACCCCAGACAATCTTAGATAACAATCCAAGACTTATTTAAAATGAGTTGCAATGACTTTGGATGCCCCACCAAGAAGAACAATGTCATTTAAAAACTGTGAATGGTTTATACCCTTGACATTCATGGCTATCCTTATTCCTGATAGGTACCTATTTACTCTGCCCTCTTCGAGCTTTCTGATAAAACTTTCAGCCATAATGATGTATAGAAGAGGGAAAAGAGGGCATCCTTGTCTTAGGCCTCTCAATACCAATAAGAAAGAGGTAGGATGACCGTTAACCAATGGGGTGATCCAAGTGTTTCCACGCAGGCCTTTATCCATTAAATAAAATCTTGACCACAACCAACCTTAGATAAAACTGAGAAGCTAAATGAGTGATTTACCCGGTCAAAGGAATTCACCATGTCCAACTTGATTACCATTCCTTCATTTACAGCTTCCTTGCTTGAGTTGATTACTTCTTGCACCAAAATTATGTTATCCAATATTTTCCCGTGTTGTATAAATCCACCTTTATTCTATAAGATTAGAGAGGGAAGTAGAGATTTCAGTTTGTTAGCAATATTTTGGTCAATATTTTTTAAGAAGCATTACATAAGGAGATGGGATGAAACATGGAGAAATTCATCTAATTTGACTCTTTTGGGATTAGAGCCAAGAATGTTGAGTTTGTGCCTCCTCCCATATTTTTCTTATTCCAAGAGTAGTTTAACGTTTTTAACAGATCAACTTTGATCAGGGCCTGAAAGGCTCGATAGAAGAAAATAGGAAATCCACCCAACCTCGATGCTTTGTCTAGGTTAAGAGATCTGATTGCCGAGAGAATCTAGTCCTCCACAATCGTTTTCACCATGTATAGCATTGTAGAGGGGGGTATTGGTGTAGGAAGCCGACTAAGGAAATCGTTCACCTATTTCATGGGGACCTGCTCTTTAGAATAAAGATTTCTAAAATGCTAGTATTCCTCTTCTTTTATTTCTTTGAACTCCGAGATTTTTTGTTTCCTTCTGGGACTATTTATTTTACCTTCTTCCTAACTTCCCTTGCTTTTGCTTACTTATGAAAATAGGAAGTATTTAGATCTCTCTTTCTTTAAGCCAAATACTCCTTGATTTAAGCCTCCATAGAGCTTCCTATTTTCTACTTAATATTTATTTGTCAAATATGTTTCCTTTTTGACGTGCCATTCTTGTATGGGCACCTATTCTATTAGTTAATAGTGCGCTTCAGGTTAGCCTGAAGTTATTTCCTTTTTTCCCTCGGGGATTTGTATGTTTCCTTTAACCATTTTATGAGAAATTTTTCGACATCATGGATTTTGGATTCCCAGATGTAAGACGGTGATACTTTAACTGATATTTTCCATGCTTCTCTGATAAGTTCCTACAACCCTTCCTCTTAAACCCAAGCTAGATTGAAACAAAATGGAATCAACCCATAGTTTACATGTTTCTCTATCCTCAGAGATATTGGGTGATGATATGATGTTCCATTTGGAATGATAGCAGATGTCCAATTGAGATCCTTAAGGATCCATCCACTATGTATCAAGAATCTATCCAGTTGCGATGCAATGCGAGCCTCTCCCACCCTTTTGTTCATCCAAGTGTATTTATTGACCTTCAGGACGACATCTATCAGATCCCAATCTGAGATCATATCTTCTATGCGGTCCTTGAAAGGGTCGTATACCAGGGATCCTCCTCTTTTTTCCAAGGCCCTGAGAAATGTATTAAAATCACCCCCTATTATGCAATTTGGACATCTTCCTCTCGACCTTATTTCATCTATTGAGTCCCAGAAGTCAACCTTATCTCCATATAATACAGGGGCGTACACATTTATCATAGAGATACGTTCACGTTTCACCTTATCTTCTAGTATTTTCATAATCCAAAATTAATTCCTCATGCTTTCCACTAAATAGAAATGGGAAGTTGACTAGAGGATATAGAGTCCTCCAGAAGCACCTTGAGCTTGCTAGGTAACTCCCACACTATGCCTCCAATTTTTTTTTAGCTAACTTGAAAACCTCTTGTTCCTCCATTTTTGTCTCTTGCAGAAATGGAATCCAAGGGGATTCTCGTTGTTTGTGCTCAACCTAGTGTTCCTAAATTGAGTTCATTAATTTTCAACCAGGGTTGGTAAACTGCTGAAGTGTGGTGCACTATATGTGCCTAGGTATTTGTTTCTTACTACGTTGTGTTTAGTGTTTTCTGATGTTTTTGGTTTTATGGTTTTATGTTTGAAAAGGCAAAGAACTAAATGTTGGTGAAAATAAGCTATTGGTTATATTAAAGCAGAACAAGGCCTAAACTATGGATGGAAAATAACAAATGCAAATACTAAAATAGAACAAAGCCTAAACTATGGCTGGAAAACAACAAATGCAAAGCTTGACAATGACTTCATTGCAAGGAAATAAATCACAACATGAGCTTGAACTTATCCAATTCATTCATTAAAGATGTGTTGGAAGAGCTTGAGAAATGGACAAGTTAAGTGTGAATGAAGTTCTCCTAAATAAACAATCAACTTATAATGTTACAACATCTCATCCATGATTAAAGGTTCATTGGAACATATTTGGAAAAGAAAATTTGTAGCACAATAATATTTTTACTCTAAACTAACTTCTAATTATGTTCTGCAACTCAATTTAGCACCACTAGGCCTCACTCAAAAGTTATAGGTTTCTTTTTAGAATAGTCCTTGAGAAAAGGCTTATTTGTGAAATGGTAAAAGGTTGCAAAATACTCCAGGCCTTAGACTGATACTAGCTTCTGTCCAGATGATTATGTATTAATATGAGGTTGGAACAAAAGAAGTTTTTGTAAATAATGAAGACCATGGTATCTAAATTTAACAACTAATACAATTTAAAATGCAATGGATAACAACTAAACTGGAATGCTAATACAGTGACCTAAGACTAAACTAGAATGCTACTAATATACTTGAAGTACAGTGAACAAAGTTAAATTAAAAAGCCATTATCAAACTTGAAATGTAGTGACAGAGTTAAATTAAATGAAATCATCCTCCGAAGTGTTATGACTAAACTAACATGCAACTAGTCTATTGGAATTCTACAGCCCATCTTGTTCAATGTGAATGATATTTTGGAAGAGTTTGTAAAAACAATTCTGGCTGTATTATTCAATGCAATTAAACATAAACATAAGATTTGAAAGCAAATACAATTAAAATCTAAGATACCACAACTGTTTCTTATTCATTGTTAATGATGTTTTGGAAGAGTTTGTAGGAGTAAGACCGGCTGTGACACTTAGTGTAAACAAGCATAAATCATAAAATTCGAAAGGAAATGCAACTTAAACCTACAACACCACAGCTATGCCTTATTCATCGTGATGATATTTTGGAAGAGTTTATAAGAGTAAGTCTAGTTGTGATGATCAATGTAAACAAGCATGAAACATAAACTTCAGAAACGTGCTTAAGCTAGAAATGAAAAACGAGACTAAAATACTTATCTAAACCGTATAAACAAGGTTGCTCAGGAGGCAGGGGCCCTCTACCACCGGAGTAGCACGCAAAATCTACTTCAAGATTGACTCAGTGCTTTCAATAAAGTGATACTTCTTGCATTAGAGAGAAATTACTTCAAAACAGAGTGTTTTCGTACTTCTGAAATCTAGCAGTCAAAATACAAAATCTAACCTTGTCCCTCGGTTTCCCGAGCCATATTTATAATAAATTTACATAACTGTTTTGAGATAACCTAGGTATAATTGTCTTTCCAAATAAAAACCAAACTAGGACTCTGATAGTGGTCACGTAATAGAATTAAGGACATCTGGACTGTCCTTGTCCTTTTAGGAGTCTGTCTCCTAGTTTGAGTTCCCACGTGCATAACCGCCTACAGAATTCCGTTCAAACTTCGTGGAGAGCAACAAATGATGAGGGAATGATGTTGAATACACCCATATGTGTTTTTCTCCAAGATGACAACTGGAACCTGCGTAGACATGAAGACAGCTGTAGAATCAGCAACTAGCTACAGAATGTCTGCATTTTGTAGCTAGATCTAGTTCAAAAAGTACTACAATGAAAAAATCATAAAAACATAGCAAGTTAGTCATGATATACATTCTTAAAGAAATTTTAATTAATTCTATTGATCATTTGGGCCTGTAATTAATAATGGACAAAGGAAATGGAGTGGAATGTGGTGGAAGAAAGAACATCTTTGGAGCTCAACATACCCCCACTGCTAGGTTCTTGCATGTCCTCATGCAACTATTCCATGAACTCTGAGACCTCTGCAAGGACATCCAACCCTCTTCTTCTTCTTTGCCTAGAATTCAACGGCCTTCTGGGCTTTCTTATGACTAACTTGAATCTCAAATTTGTGAGTGCCCTTGTTAACTTTTTATTTTTCTTCTTCAATTTTTCACTGGCCTTGTACAACTTTTGCATTTGTAGAGACAGAGTTGAATTCATATCAGTTTTCAGTTTAACCTGCTCTCTCAAAATTTCATTCTCATTCTTGATATGCCTGTTGAGTACTTCTAACTCATACCTATCTCTTCTTAGCATATCAATTTCAGACTTTGGTGGGCTAGGAGTTCTGTCTCTGGATTCTGAAGCTCTCCTCTCTAATGACTCAATATAATTGTAAACTTGTTGTTGTGCTGGGTCAATTTCTGGAACTTCTTCATCAAAATCCTCCTCAGTAGGTGTTTCTTCATCTTCTATGTTTATGACTCCAGTTTGTTTAACCTTTGTTTTCTTTAGTATCCCTCTAAGTCTATGGCTCCTTCTTGGTTGAGATGGCCCTTCTCCTTTCTCTCTGGCAAATTTTCTTATTATCCTCTCTTTCTTAAGCTGCTTCTTAATCTGAGTCAATTTCTCAGAAATCATTTCTTCACTGCTTTCTTGTATTGTTTTACCAGTTTCAGTTTTGGAGGTTTTCCATCTTCTGCTTCTTTTTGTAGGTTTTTCTTTAGGTGGAGGTTCCTTGGGTTCCTCAAAGTGATTTCTCACTAAGAAGTCTTCCCAATTATCTCCCATTTTTCTCAAATGATGTTCAATCAAAATTTTGACTAAGCCATGGTGGTATAAGGTTGTTTCCAGAAATTGAATTCTATTTTGAACACTTGAGGCCATTTTCTTTAAACTTTGAAGCAAGAAAAAGGGCAAATTAAGTTCTTCTTCTAGGAAATGCATTATCAACCGAATATGATAGACATAGAAAGTACCATATCTTCCTTCACAAGTGATGAATTTTTGCAAGATAAGCAACATGTTCCTCCATTTTTTCTTTAGTGCAAAGCTAGGGATACCCTTTTTAAAAATGGTAACATCCATACCTAGTGACTTGAGTATCTGCTTCCATGCTTCGTTATGAAATTCTCTATTCTTGAACCACCTTTCTCCTTGTCTGGGAAATTCGGTTGCTTCTGCAATGGAAGCTTCTGTAATGGTGAATTTAATATCTCCTATCTCGACCTCAGTTCCTTTGAAGGATCTTGCAAACGTTTTGGTCACCTCTTTGTGAAACCCACTGAATTTTTCAAAGAATTGCAACCACCCTGCTTGTTGTAACATTTCTCTAACTTGAGGATAACCTTCCAAGTACTTAGTGCCAACCGGTTCAGTCCTCACTATAAGACCCATAACTCTACTTTCCAACCTTCAAATTGTTGCTCCTATGTTCACAGTGACAACGACTGTTACAGAGATGTTTTTGCCCCACAGATGTTTCCTCTGTTTTACAAACTAAAATGGTTAAGAGTTGGCTACGGGAAAGAATGATATGGAGTGATTACGGAATGAATATAATGAGGTGAGGATGATGTATAT
Source organism: Pinus albicaulis (assembly GCA_034641835.2). NCBI lineage: Eukaryota > Viridiplantae > Streptophyta > Pinopsida > Pinales > Pinaceae > Pinus > Pinus albicaulis. The sequence goes on along the minus strand of CM076575.1, from coordinate 1,984,083,132 downwards.
GAGTTGAAAGATATCACGACAGAAAAGACCGCGGAGATATTTTGTAACGAATTCAAAATCATCATTAAATGTTTTGGCCTAGTGACATGACTAATCCAATCACTTCAGCACTTTAACCATTTAGATTAAATGATGATCGAATATGGGATTTGAAATGGTGGAATAGAAGGAGTTTTATCCAAAGTTTTTACGGGAGGTTTGTTAGGCATGATCAACAAAATTAATTAAAACAACTTTCTGAACTATTCATAACTTAACTATACTAAAATTTTTCATGATATGTCATTATAATCAGAACTTTTACCTTTGCCTTTCCTCTGATTTTTTTGTGTTCTTCATATGCTTTGTTCTCTCCTGAAAATCATTAATTTTTTAGTCTTCATAACCTTCTTGATTTTGCTTGTTGTCATGGATATGCAGGATCATTTTATTGCAGATCAGGTGATTACTAGACAGTGCCTTCAGGATCTCTGGCTGCAGAATGTCTGTCTGGCTGCAGAATGTCTAACTGGCTGCAGAATGTACCTGTAGAAGACTTGAAACATGAAATGGAATGGTTTGGAGCATGAATGGAATGTTGTATGGAATGAGTGAGGATGGATAATAAAATATGGTGTAATGGAATATGAATGAAGTGAGTAATGGAGTGGAATGGATCACATCTTATGAAATGGAGTGAAGTATGAGAAGTGGCCTGCAATTCATGATATGTATTATTCATTTGCAGAAAGACATCAAACTTTAAAAATCTGGAATGGAAATGAGGTGGACCATGGAGTGAAATGAATGAAGTGTGGATGAATGAATGAGATGGAGTATGGATGGATGAAATGAGATGGACCATAAGTGAAATGACTCTGCACTTATGATTTTGTAATAACTACTTACAGAAATAACATATTTGAAAAGCTAGAGTGTCAGAAAGATTCTGATTTTCACTCCACCTTTTCTGTATAAACATGCCAATCAGTGATTGGTTTTCATGTTTATACTTTATTTTTATTTTTATTTTATTTTATTTTATTTTATTTTTTTTTCAATATCTGACTTCAGAAAATTCACTTAAGTTGATGAAGAAGAAAAATTCTTCTTCATTAACTTCATATCACTGCTTTCCTGGAATTTCTTGACAAATTCTTCTCTTGAGAGTGGCTTATGATACAGCTTCAATCTATGACCATTCACAAGAAAAGTGACATTCTCTTCATCTATTTTCCTGATTTTTATTGCTCCATTGTCAAAAATTCTTATGATTTCATATGGCCCAAGCCAATGTGTTTGGAATTTACCTTGAAAATCCTTGAACTTTGAATCAAACAAGAGAGCCCAGTCACCTTCCTTGAACTTCTTTTCCTTGATGTACTTGTCATGCCATCTAGTCCTTTTCTGTTGGACTAGACTTGTTTTCTGAACTGCATCTTGTCTGATCTCATCCAATTCATTAATCTGCTCCAATCTGTGCTTTTGTGCCTCTGATAGATCAAGTCCTAGCTGAACTGCCATTTTGAAAGTTTGAATCTGGAACTCTATGGGAAACAAAACTTTCTTTCCATAAACAAGTTCATAAGGAGTATGACCTGTTGTGCTTCTCCATGTAGTTCTATAGGCCCACAAGGCTTCAGGAAGCCTATCTGCCTAATCTCTTCTATGTAAATGGACAGTCTTTGTTAGGATCCCTTCAATGACCTTATTAGTAGATTCCACTTGCCCATTTGCTTGTGGATGATAGGGAGTAGATTTTCTATGTCTGATTATGTACCTCTCCATCATTTGTTCCACTAGCCTTGATGTGAATTGAGCTCCTTGATCTGTAACAATTTCCCTTGGGACACCAAAACGAGTAAAAATATCCTCAAAAAGAAAATTAACTACAGATGCTTCCGTAGCAAAAAGTAATGGCTTGGCCTCTACCCATTTGGTAACATAATCAGTGCAAACTAATATATATTTCTTTTGTCTTGATGGAGGACTAATAGGTCCTACAAAATCCAAAGCCCATTTTTCAAAAGGTTCAATATGTACCTGAGGTTGTAATGGAATCTCACCTGAAGGAGAAGGTTTCCCTACCCTTTGGCAACTGTCACACCTTTTGACATACTCTTTAACATCTTTAAACAAGGATGGCCAATAATATCCTAAATGAAGGATCTTATAGGCTGTCCTCTTATCAGCAAAGTGTCCGCCACAAGGTTCATCATGACATGCTTTGAGAATCTCGGGCATCTCATCTTCCCGAACACATCTCCTAATGATCAAATCTGGACCTGTCTTGTACAACTCATTAGCAACCCATGAATATTTTTCACTGTCATAAATGATTTTTCTTTTATCTCTTGCATTCATTATTGAAGGAAATTTTCCTGAAACTAAATAATTAGCAATGTCAGCAAACCAAGGAGTTTGGGTAGAAATTGCAAAAAGATATTCATCAGGAAATTGATCTTCAACTCGAGTGTCATCTTTGATGTTTTGGAGTCTAGATAGGAAATCAGCTACTGTGTTTTGTTTTCCAGGCCTATCTAGAATGGTAATGTTGAATTCTTGTAAAAGCAATAACCATCTTATGACTCTGCCATTAGTAATTGATTTATTCATTAGATATCTAATTGCAGAATGATCTATGTGAACAAAAGTTTCATAGCCTGTTATATAGTGTCTGAATTTGTTTATGGCATGAACAACAGCTAAAAACTCTTTTTCAGTTATAGTATAGTTTAACTCTGCAGGAGTCAAATTTTTACTAGTATAGTAGATGGCATAAGGAATCAGGTCTTTTTGTCCCAATACTGCTCCTAGAGCTGTATCAGAAGCATCTGTTGAGATATGAAAAGGTAACTTCCAGTTAGGTCCCCTTAAAATAGGTGCTTCAGAAATTTTTGTTTTCAAGGTCTCAAAGGCTAACTGGCAATCAGAATTCCACTTGAATTCACAGTCTTTGGTAAGCAATTTGAAGAGTGGAGATGCTATCTTGGTGAATTTTTCTATAAACCTCCGATAATATCCTGTAAATCCTAGAAAAATCCTAACATCTTTTTGACAACTTGGAATAGATAAGTTAGAGATGACTTCAACTTTTGACTCATCAACTCTAATCCCATCCCCTGAAATGTGATGTCCTAAAACAATTCCTTCAGTAAACATCATAAAACACTTCTCATGACTAAGTGAAAGATTTTATTCTTTACATCTTTTTAAAACTTTTTCCAAGTTTGCTAAGGCTTCTTCAAATGTGTTTCCATAAACTGTGAAATCATCCATATATACCTCTACACAATCATGTATTAGATCCGAAAATATTCCTAATACTACCCTTTGAAATGTTGCAGGTGCATTGCATAATCCAAATGGAAATACTCGGTAAGCATAGGTACCCCAAGGACATGTAAATGTGGTTTTGTCTTGATCTTCAAGTGCTACTTGAATTTGGTTATAACCACTAAACCCATCTAAAAATGAGAAGTACTTTTTTCCAGCTAATGTATCTAACACCCGATCTATGAAAGGTAGGGGAAAATGATCTTTAAGAGTAGCTTTGTTTAATTCTCGGTAGTCAATACATACCCTCCATTTACCATTTTTCTTTGGCACAATTACCAAAGGATAAACCCACTGACTATCTGAAATAGGATAGATAAAATTGACATTCAACAATTTCTGCAATTCTTCTTTAACAATCTCCCTAAGATTTGGATTCATCCTTCTTTGAGGTTGTCTAATTGGTTTACAATTTTCCTCTATGTAGATGTGATGATTGCAAGTCTTGGGGCTTATCCTTTTCATATCAATGTACTCCCATGCATATGCAGAAGATTGTCTCTATAAAATTTTGACTAGCTCTTCTTGTTGAGATTTTTCTAGGTTCTTGTTTATGTTTAAAGTTTTGCCTGGAAATATCTCAATTGTAGAGCTGCCAAATTTATCCATGGAATAGAGAGACATCTGCCTTGATGACAAAAACTCAATGTTGTATTCTTCTTGAAATTGTTCATGTTTATGTTCCGCAGAGGATTCAAAGTTTTCTAAAGTATTCAGAATTTGACTATCTTCAGTAATTTCTGAAATTGTGAAGAGGGGTTGTAAGTATTCTTCATCCTCTATACATTGAGTATCATCTAAATCTGTAATTGTCCTTGCTGGAGGATACAAAGTGAATTTATTAGTTGCACTACCATCAGAGATGTACATATCATCGGATCTACAACTAATGAAAGCATCAGCTGTAGCTAACCAAGGTCTTCCTAATATAATTAGATGCCCTCCTAGATTATTCTTAGGAGTTAGGATCATGAAATCCACAGGGTACTCCCAAGAATCTAGGGACACTAGAATGTCTTCTATTACCCCATCAGGTTTGATCATAGATATGTCTGCTAATTGTAATAATGTGGGTGTAAAGAGAATATTAGGAAGTTTCAGTTTATCCATGATTTGTCTACTCATGATATTGATTGCTGCTCCTAAATCAATGAGTGTATTTTGGATCTCAATTCCTTTGATGTGAATTTTAACAACTGGATTTCTTGGGTCTAGATACTTTGGAATAGCAATCTTACCCATCATGATATCTACTATTTTTCCTGCCAGTTGAATTTTCTTTGTCTCTCTTATTCTTTTTCTTGTTTTCTAAATGCTCAACTCCTTTATTGTCTTTGCTAAAATTGGAATTTCCTTGATAGCTTGTAATAATGGAATCTTAATACAAACATTTCTTAGCTCATCTAGGAAATCATAATTAGGCACCATAATTTGTTTTTCTACACCTCTATCAATTTGTAATCTTTCTCGAAAGGGAGGTGTAGGAGTGGATGTTGATGGCTGCTCTAATACAGGAGTTGAAATTATTGGTTCTTTTTGTTTTGATTTTTCAATGTTTGGGTCTTGAAAAGATGTGTCTTCTTCAAGACTTTTATTTTCCCATAGAGAATCTTCCTCAGAGTTATCTTGTTCTTGTATGATCACAGAAGGTTTCCTCTTTTCAAGTATTCTTCCAGACCTAAGTTGAACATCACTAAGGTCTAGAGGAGTAATTAAATAAGTTGGAAACTGTTGGCCTTATATCATGTATGTATTATGCGGATTTTTATTGTTGGGGTTTGGTATGGGTTGAGCAGGAAACTGATTTGATTTTTGAGGAAATGGTAATGGAAGTGGTTGGTTTTGATGTTGTGGATTTTGAGGATTCTGTTGAGGATTTTGAGGAGAAAAATGTGGGTATGGTGGATAGGATGGTGGATATTGATATTACTGGGAGTATCTTCCATAGGGATTTTGTGATCCTTGTGCCCAAGCTTGAGATTGATTTTGAAATTGGGGCCAAGGTTGCTGCCAAGAATTCCAGTTTGGTGGGGGTTGATTATACATTTGATCATGAAATCCTTGTGTTTGAGGTCCTTTCCAAGGCCTTCTAGAGACAAAATTGAGAGATTATGTGGAACTTGTAGGAGTATCTTCTTGAAAGACAACTTTAAGACTAGGAAGTGAAGGGAAACTCTTGGTCTCATGTTTTTCTGAGCAAATTACATAGGTCTCTACAACTTTTGCATCCAAAGGACATTCTCTCAAGGCATGCTTCTTTCTACATTTGGGACAAAAGATTGCTAAAGCATCAGATTCAACTTTTTGCTTGTTTTGTAACTTAAGGGTGTCTATTTGTTCACTAAGACTCCCTAAGATGTTAGATTTGAATTCATCAAGAATATGCCCTATCTCTGCCCTACTTACTATTCCAGAAGCAGACTTACTTTCCCTTGCAAGAGCAGGGTCTCTTGGTCCTTTCACAGTTTTAGATTTCCCTCTTGAAAGGTTGATACATAACTCAGATATTTCAGGTAATGTGAGCTGAGATATATCCCCATTTCCCATCATGTTAAGGATATCCAACCATTCATCCCTAATTGTCTTTAACAAGAGAGCTTTTAAGGTGTCTTGATCTAAGTTCTCCATTTTTTATCTTTTGATATTGTAATGAAATATCTCCAACAAATCTTCCAGGTTTTCATCCTCTTTTTGTATCATCTTGAACACTTCCTCCTTATGATTGACTGGCATACAATAATCCAAATACCTTTCTAGAAATGCTTTTTTCATATCTTCCCATGTCCTAATAGAACTGTTGATCAAACTCATAAACAACTTCAATGCTGCTCCTTTCAATGTTGAAGGAAATAGTTTAAGTTTTTGAGCATCTTGTAAGTAGTCATAAGTTCTACATAGGACTTCAAATTCAAATAGGAAGGTTTCAGGATCTTTAGTTTTAAGTCCATAGAAGTTTGGAAAGACAGAGGGTGAAATGTTTTTCATAGTTGTATTGGTTTCTTCATCTACTATAGGAAACCCAAAAGAGCCTCCCATTTCTCTTCTACCTCTTCCTCTACCTCTACCTTTACTCGCTCCAAATAATGTGTGTTCTCCATTAAATACTCCTCCTCCCCCTTCTTCTGCCATAGTTGATTCTTCTGTGGAAGTGGAAAAGTTTGTGTCTCTAGCAGGGGTCCTTGAATCTTCTTCTAAGACAGGTTCAGTGGATGAAGTGGAAGGTATTTCTAATGGAATATCTGATCTTAAGTCTTCTGGAAGTCTAGGATCAGTAAAGGATTGAATGTGGGTCTGAGTTGGAGGTGTGTTGGCTCTAGGTCTTGATGAAACAAGTGGTATTATAGGAATCAAACTTCTGCTTCTGCTTCTTATGAATCTACCCCTTGAGTCTCTCTCTCTATGCATATCATTGTTTTTTGGGAGTTAAGAAACAAGGCTACCTAGTTACACTTCCCCGGAAATGGTGCCAAAATGTTTGTGCTCAACCTAGTGTTCCTAAATTGAGTTCATTAATTGTCAACTAGGGTTGGTAAACTGCTGAAGTGTGGTGCACTATATGTGCCTAGTTATTTTTTTTCTCACTACGTTGTGTTTAGTGTTTTCTGATGCTTTTGGTTTTATGGTTTTATGTTTGAAAAGGGAAAGAACTAAATGTTGGTGAAAAGAAGCTATTGGTTATATTAAAGCAGAACAAGGCCTAAACTATGGATGGAAAACAACAAATGCAAATACTAAAACAGAACAAAGCCTAAACTATGGATGGCAAACAACAAATGCAAAGCTTGATAATGACTTCATTGCAAGGAAATAAATCACAACATGAGCTTGAACTTATCCAATTCATTCATTAAAGATGTGTTGGAAGAGCTTGAGAAATGGACAAGTTAAGTGTGAATGAAGTTCTCCTAAATAAATAATCAACTTACAATGTTACAACATCTCATCCATGATTAAAGGTTCATTGGAACATATTTGGAAAAGAACATTTGTAGCACAATAATATTTTTACTCTAAACTAACTTCTAATTCTGCTCTGCAACTCAATTTAGCACCACTAGGCCTCACTCAAAAGTTATAGGTTTCTTTTTAGAATAGTCCTTGAGGGAAGGCTTATTTGTGAAATGGTAAAAAGGTTGCAAAATACTCCAGGCCTTAGACTGATACGAGCTTCTATCCAGATGATTATGTATTAATATGAGGTTGGAACAAAAGAAGTTTTTGTAAATAATGAAGACCGTGGTATCTAAATTTAACAACTAATACAATTTAAAATGCAATGGATAACAACTAAAATGGAATGCTAATATAGTGAGCTAAGACTAAACTAGAATGATACTAATCTACTTGAAGTACAGTGAACAGAGTTAAATTAAAATTCCATTATCAAACTCGAAATGTAGTGACAGAGCTGAACTAAATGAGATCATCCTCCGAAGTGTTATGACTAAACTAACATGCAGCTAGTCTATTGGAATTCTACAGCCCATCTTGTTCAATGTGAATGATATTTTGGAAGAGTTTGTAAAAACATTTTTGGCTGTATTATTCAATGCAATTAAACATAAACATAAGATTTGAAAGCAAATACAATTAAAATCTAAGATACCACAGCTGTTTCTTATTCATTGTTAATGATTTTTTGGAAGAGTTTGTAGGAGTAAGACCGGCTGTGACACTTAGTGTAAATAAGCATAAATCATAAAATTCGAAAGGAAATGCAACTAAAACCTACAACACCACAGCTATGCCTTATTCATCGTGATGATATTTTGGAAGAGTTTATAAGAGTAAGTCTAACTATTATGATCAATGTAAACAAGCATGAAACATAAACTTCAGAAACGTGCTTAAGCTAGAAATGAAAAAAACGAGACTAAAATACTTATCTAAACCGTATAAACAAGGCTGCTCAGGAGGCAGGGGCCCTCTACCACCAGAGTAGCATACAAAATCTACTTCAAGATTGAATCAGTGCTTTCAATAAAGTGATACTTCTTGCATTAGAGAGAAATTACTTCAAAACAGAGTGTTTTCGTACTTCTGAAATCTAGCAGTCAAAATACAAAATCTAACCTTGTCCCTCGGTTTCACGAGCCATATTTATAATAAATTTACATAATTGTCTTGATATAACCTAGGGATAATTGTCTTTCCAAATAAAAACCAAACTAGGACTCTGATGGTGGTCACGTAATAGAATTAAGGACATCTGGACTATCCTTGTCCTATTAGGAGTCTGTCTCATAGTTTGAGGTCCCACGTGCATAACCGCCTACAAAATTCTGTTCAAACTTCGTGGAGAGCAAAAAATGATGAGGGAATGATGTGGAATACGCCCATATGTGTTTTTCTCCAAGATGAGACCTGGAACCTACGTAGACATGAAGACAGCTGCAAAATCGGCAACTAGCTACAGAATGTCTGCATTCTGTAGCTAGATCTAGTTCAAAAATTACTGCAATGAAAAAATCATAAAAAAATAGCAAATTAGTCATGATATTTAATCTTAAAGAAATTTTAACTAATTCTACTGATCATTTGAGCTTGTGATTAATAATGGACAAAGGAAATGGAGTGGAATGTGGTGGAAGAAAGAACATCTTTGGAGCTCAACATAGTCTTCGCCCAATATTCGAAAAATAGAATTTAATATATTTTCCACATTTGACCAACCATCTACAAATAGAATCCTGCAACTTATAGAATATGCTCACCATGTCTAAAAATAGACATACACCTAAAAATTTCCTGTGGGCCCCACTTAGTGAAGGTGCCTAATTTTCACTAAGCTCATCATATTTTTGAATCTCAACACCCCCTCTCACCAAGATAGGGATTATCCTTCACCCCGATCCTACCTCTACGGTATTCGAATTTTCTCCCGCCGAGTGCCTTCGTCAAAATGTCTGCATCCTGATCTTCCGTAGGAATGTATTGAAGCAACATGATATTCCATTGGACACAATCTCTGATATGATGATATAGGATATCAATATGTTTATATATATCATGAAACACATGAATAATTGAAAATTTAATGCATCTTTGATTATCACAATGTATCACTGTAGGATCTAAATGTGAACCGAACAAACCGACTAGGATTTTCCTTATCCAGATAGCCTCACATGTAGCTTGAATTGCTACCATGTATTCTACTTCCATTAAAATGAGTGCCACGGATCTTTGTTTCCTGCTGTACCAAGAAACTGCTGTAGATATGATACTGAAAACCCCTCCTGATGTGCTCTTTATGTCTGTTGGGCTGCCTTTCCAATCTGCATCCGTGAAGCCATGCAACTTCACTTCATTCATTTGTCTGTACCATAAGCCATACTTAGATGTGCCATCGAGATACCTTAGGACATGCTTTCCTGCCTTCAAAAAGAGTTTGGTAGGCTTAACCATCGCTTGTGAAAGCCGGTTCACCACATAACATATGTCTGGTCTTGTATTAACTAAATACATGAGCGAACCCACCAACTGTCGATAAACAATGGCATCCACTACCTTTGCTGATGTAGCATCCTCCTTCCTCCAATTTCCTGGAAGAGGAGTATCCATGTGCTTGAAGTCCTCCATGTGAAACTTACCAAGTATCTCCTAAGCATACTTGCCTTGAGACACAAACAATTCACCTTCTCGATGCCATATTTCCAATGCAAGGAAATAATGAAGGAGGCCTAAATCCTTCATCTCAAACTCCTTTGAAAGATCTACCTTGCATGAGTGTATCAAATGCTCATCACCTGTAAGTATTAAATCATCAACATAAAGAACAATGATTAAAAGCTTACCCTCCACCACAATTTGGTACAGGTTTGCATCCGCCTCACTCTTGGTGAAGCAAAGTATAGTGAAATAGTTGTCGATCCATGTGTACCAAGAACGTGGTGCTTGCTTCAGCCCATACAACGCTCTTTTGAGTCTGCACACATGCGGTTCATTGCTAAAGATCTCAAATCCTTCAGGCTGCTCAATGTACACCTCTTCCTCAATGATCCCATTAAGGAACGCAGTCTTCACATCCATCTGATGAATGTGCCAACCCATTTGTGTTGAGAGAGCAAGGATGGTCCTTATGGAAGAATAACATGCGACAGGTGCAAAGGTTTCTTCATAATCAATCCCCTCAATCTGTGAGAAGCCTCGGGAAAAAAATATTGCCTTATACTTCTCGACGCTTCCATCAGTAGCTTGCTTTACCTTGTAGATCCATTTCGAATCTACCACTAATTTACCCACTGGCCTTGGAACAATCTCCCAAGAATTGTTTCTAACAATGGAGTCATGCTTCTCCACCATGGCATCTACCCATGTGGGCTCCTGCACTGCTTCTTCAAAAGAAGATGGCTCTGTCATGATACACTTGCTCATAAGAGCCATGTATCCAGTGAATCAGTCAGGTGATTGTCTCTGTTTGCACTGTGATGTAGGGACTCCTACATTCTCTGCCGCATCAAGCTCCAATCTCTCAACTTCTGTGGTACGATTTATACTAGATATGATGTTTGGTTCTGCATGAGTGGTCTCCTCCACTCAATGAATCTCCTCCTGTGGCTGATCCATATCTAGAGGCTCATCCTTGGGAACAAGAAGTTCCTCCTCTACATGCAAGTGTAGCTCCCTCTCAAGCGATAACTTCATGGCTTTCACCTTATTGAATTTTATATCCCGTCACACCACAGTCATTCGATTGTTTGTAAAATACACACGATAAGTATGGGGTGTTTCTGTGTACCCCACAAATATCCCAACTTCTATAGTCAGCTCCAACTTCTTCTTGGCATCCTTTGTCACATGAATGTAAACATATGAGCCAAAAATCTTCAAATGAGAAATATCAAGCTTCTTACCAATAAAACCTTCTTCAGGTGTACTCATGCCAAGTACTCTATGAGGACAACGGTTTTGCACATAAAACACAATGTTGCATGCTTCCGCGCACAAGTGAATCGGTATGCATTTGTCATGCAACATAGCTCGTGCAGCACCCACGATCGTTCTATTCTTCCTCTCCATGAACCCACTCTGATGTGGGTTATGAGGCGCTATGAGTTCTCTTCGAATTCCTTCTTTGCTACAGAAGTCTTTGAATTCGTTCGAGATATATTCACCACCATTATCGCTCCATAGAGCCTTCACTTTCTTCCCTGACTCCTTCTCCACCAATGCTTTAAACTCACAAAACTTTGAGAATGTTTCACTCTTCTTATGCATGAAGAAGATCCAAAATCTACGAGAATATTCATCAAAAAATATAACATAATACCTGTGTTTTGCTGTTGAAGCAACCGAGAAAGGTCCACACACGTCTATGTGAATTCTCTCTAGGATCATCGAAGCATGGTTATCCTTCTCATGAAAGGTGGTCTTCACAAACTTACCCATAGTACATCCCTTGAACTAATCTAACTATGCAAGAGTACCCTTGGGAAGTCCCGTATAAATCTGCTGCAAAATCTTCAAAGACGCCATGGTGAAGATGGCCCAATCTCCTGTGCCATAATTCGCCCTCATCCCGGCTCACCACTTCTTCTGCTTTTCCCATCATTGCAGCAAAGCCATATACCTCCAACTTGTAGATATTCTTAACTCGAATCCCTATCCTCTTGGTTTGACCCGTTGTTTTATGTCGCATGAAATATTTTCCCTCACTGAAAACAACGTCATAACCTTTGTCTTCCAACATTGCGACCGAGACCAAGTTCTTCTTTAGACCTGGAACATGCATAACAATTTTCAACATAAATGGTTTACCTGAATCCATTTCAAAGGTAATGGTTCCAACTCCAGTCTCACTATATCCACCATCGTCACCCATCTCTATATGCATTTGGAGATCCTTCTCCTCCAAGTCACTAAACAACTCCTTGTCTCCCGTTATATGGAAAGATGCACCACTATCAAGATACCACACCGATCCCATTGAGCTTGAAACCAAGCATGTGATCAAAGAGAAATCAAGTTCAAATTGTGAGGCTAAGGCCTCTCCAGCTGCAGCTCCATCAGCCTTCTTGTTCTTCTTTTTCGGCGGGTAGTTAGTGGCGAGATGCCCATGTTCGTGACAGTGAAAACACTTCACTTTGGAAAAATCCAGCTTCTTGCCTTTAGCCTTATATTTTGGATGGGATTTATTCCCCTTTCCTTTCCTTTCTTTGGCAGCCAAAGTGAAATTATCTTCATCATCATTCTTTGATGAAGAGCCATCCCTGGTACTTTGCCTTATCTCCTCCTGCACAAGATCTGACCAAACTCGCTCCCAACCCGACAGTTTCTCCCGTCCATTAACAGAGTATTCATAGCTATGCAAACTCTTTGGAAGTCCAAGGAGAGCCAAGCTCACCAATTCATCATCCTCAATTGTAATCTCGACACTTCCCAGTTCATCCCTACATTGGAAAAACTTTGTGAGATATTTTGGAATACTGTCGCCCTTCTCCATTTTTATTTTTCTGAGTTTATCTTTCAGCGCCAACTTCCTCTGGTCGCTTCTAATTTGGAAATGATCTATCAAATCCTTCCACATTGCAAATGGAGTGGCTTTCCTATGAAGGCTTGACACAATATGGTCCTTCACACCTTCCAACAGAATTATTCTTGTCTTTGCTACCTCTTTTGCCATGCGTCAAGTCTTGCAACATCGCTATCGATGAATTCCTTTAGCCCATTATCTTCAAGAACCACCTCCATCATATCCTTCTAGGCTATGTAATTCAAGCTACCATCAAGGGAATACTCCAATCGCAACCCATTGAAAGAAATTTCAATGAATACTCAACTGTCTCACCAAGAAATTTCTGCAACAAATTCGAATTGTCCACCAGCACAAAACTCAACACTTATTCACAATTGCAATCTCTAGTGATCAAATAATGCTCTGATACCATGTAGAAATTTATTAATACTGATGTATTACCAGATTCTACTGATCTAAAAATATTTATCTTCTTGCTAAATACAGAATCCTTCCACTGTTAAACTTGTGTAAATTTAAAACTCAATTGCAAACACATGTGAATAAATTCAATCACACATAACACAATTGTTTAATGGGAAAGCTTAAATCTAAAAACCCCAACTATCAAATATTATGTATGTCAATGGAATCATGTAATAATATCATACAAATCTTAGTACATCAAGCTCTCAGTACAATGTGATTCATTACACACTGTCATGTAGAAATTTGCATCTCTATGCACCAATTTCTTGCCTCCACTACGCAATCGCTGCTGAAGAAGACCCCTGAATGAATCCAAATTGGCCTTGCCTTGACTGTGCAATCCTCATTGGAAACTCCAATGTGTGTCAGATGCATTGAATTCATCACTATAGTCACAACGGATAGTCCATCTCACCCTTTCACCTATCTCTTCACCGGGTCTCCACTGGAACTAACATGCACTGTAGTTAACTATTGTTTCTGTTCAGTTGTTAGTGAGTTATTAGTTGTGAATTAATTAAATAATTAATTCACTTAACTCTCACTAGTGTATCTTTTATTTAGACTAGATACAACTAGCTCAACTGAGAGTAACTCACTTAACTGAGTTAAACTAAATAACAACTCCATAAACTACTCTTCCAAATTTGTCATTAATTTGCCACTTCAGTTCTATTTGAGTCCTCCATGCATGAGCCACCAATAAACCCTAGGAATTGCGTAATTCCTTCAGCCCACTGATTTGCCAAATCTGTTCACTAAAATAAAGTGCTCCAAGAGAATAGGTTGATGTTTATTGTTGGATTATTATTAAGAGCTAATAATAATCGACATGCATCAATTTTTAGATCGAAGATCTATAAATAGACTTCACCCAATATTCTAAAAATAGAATTTCATCTATTTTCCACATTTGACCAACCATATACAAATAACATCCTGCAACTTAAATAATATTCTCACCATGTCTAAAAATATACATACACCTAAAAATAGGCTACGGGCCCCACTTAGTGAAGGTGCTTAATTTTCACTAAGCTCATCATCTTGTTGAATCTCAACAAGAAACATGTGTATCAAGATCCCATTACTAAAAGCAATAAAGGACATCCCAATATATGCTAAAAAATTGAGGGAACTATGTACCAAGAAACCAAGGAGACAAAAGAAAGAACCCTCAACCATTCAAGTAGGTGGAAATCTTGCAAGTTTAATGTCTACTATATTTGTTACTGAAAAATATGCGGATCCAGGAATCCCTGTGGTTACCACCTTTATCAATGGATATCCCATAAATAACACTTTGATTGATTTAGTTGTAGCCATCAATGTGATGACTATGGAAACTTTGTCACATATAGGATCCTTTGACTTGTTACCCACTCCTACCATGTTAAAATTAGTAGATAGGTCTAAGGTAAAGCTAGAGGGTGTTTTACAAGACATTGTCATTTCATTAGATTCCTGGGAGTATCCTGCAGATTTTTATGTTCTTCAACTAAAACTAACTTGGGAGGGCACCCATTGATCTTGGGGAGACCGTGGTTCGCTACAGCTGATGCGTACATAGGGTGTAGATATGGAAACATGACTATCACTAATGGGGCTGAAACAAAGCACATTAAATTATACCCCCCTGCTAAACCCTTCTTGAGATCAAAAAACACACAATGGTTTGAAGAAGAGGAAGAAGAAAATGACTTGGAAGGTACCTTACCAGTTTTAACAATATCCCAAGCCATGATTCTTACGGAAAATTCTGAAGAAGATATGATAAATTGTTGTATTTCTAATCCTGATTTCCTGTAGCAGTTAGAAGGACAATCTAGTCATAATTTAGATATCATTATTGATCTGCAAGATTTTTATGAACATAGTTCAACTTCTGAATTACATTCATCCCTCCTATCTACATTTCCTGCATATTCAATGTCTGAATGGGGGAGTAAGGTAGTAGAAAGTTTCCTAAAAAATATTTAAACATTAATTCTGCTTTAACTCCTGGAGAAGAAAAGCAATTAATACAAACATTGAGAAATTTTTTTGACAAATTTTCATGGGAATATACCGATATGAGATGCATTCAACCAAACTCATGCATTCATCACATTTATATAGAAGAAAATTCTAGGCCCATAAGACAACCACAAAGGAGGATGAACCCCGCTTTAAGAGAAATTGAAAAGATGAATTACAAAAGTTGTTAAATGTAGGATTCATCTATCCTATTTCAGATAGCCAGTGGGTATCCCCACTAGTCATTGTCCCTAAGAAAAATTGTAAATGGCGAGTGTGCGTAGATTATAGGTAATTAAACAAAGCTACATTAAAATACCATTTCCCTTTACTGTTTATAGACCAAGTACTGGACACTTTAGCAGGGAAAATGTACTTTTCATTCCTAGATGGATTTAGTGGATATAATCAGATTAGGATTGCTCCAGAGGATCAGGAAAATACAACATTCACATGTCCCTGGGGTACCTATGCATACAAAGTCTTACCATTTAGTCTATGTAACGCACCAACCACATTTCATCAGGCGGTCCTTGGTATTTTATCTGATATTTTTCATGATTGAGTAAAAGCTTATATGGATGATTTTACAGTTATGGGTGATACTTTTGAAAAATATTTACTTAATCTTGAAAAAGTTTTGCAGAGATGTAGAGAAACTAATCTTTCATTAAGTAATGAAAAATGTTTTATGATTATGATTGAAGGTATTGTTTTGGGTCATCATGTTTCTGCTGCAGGAATCAAGGTTGATCGAGAAAATATTGAGTTTATTTTAAAACAACCCCCACCAACTAATCAAAAGGGAGTTAGAAGTTTTCTTGGACATGCAGGATGCTATAGGAGGTTTGTTGAAAATTTTACAAAGGTAGCCTCTCCATTATTTAAATTGTTGACTAAAGAATCTGAATTTCATTGGAACGATGAATGCCAAGCTAAATTTGATAAAATCAAGGAAAAAATTTCTTCAACACCTGTCTTATGAGGCCTAGATTGGAATCTTCCTTTTCATATTTCCACTGATGCCTTTGATTCAGCCATAGGAGCAGTATTGGGTCAAAAGGAGGATCCTGTCACCCATGCTATCTATTTTTTCAGCAAAAATTTAACTCCTGCAAAACTGAATTATGCAGCTACTGAAAAAGAGTTCCTTGCTGTAATTTATGCTATTAATAAGTTTATACATTACATCACGAGTTATGAAGTTTTTGTGCACACAGATCATTCTTCTATTCGTTATCTCATGAATAAACCAATCACTAATGGTAGAATTACTAGGTGGTTGCTACTTCTGCATTAATTTGACATCACGATAGTGTATAGGCCAGGAAAAGAAAATCAGGTAGCCGATTTCTTATCTAGGCTTAATCATGTAGGTGAGGATGTTCTTATTAATGATAACTTTCTAGATGAAAACCTGTTTTCCATCTCCGTTAAAATGCCTTGGTTTGCAGACATGGCCAATTAGCTTGCTACAGGAAAGTTTCCACCTTACTTTTCCTCTAATCAGAAAAAGAGAATCATTAGGAAAAGTGCTGATTATTCTTGGATTAGGGGAGATTTTTTTTTTCACAGGAGATGATTTGATTATTTGCAGGTGTGTCAGAGAAGATGAGATCTATGACATCTTAAGAGCCTTCCATGATGAACCATGTGGAGGACACTTCGCAGATAAGTGGACAGCTTACAAGATCCTTTGTTCACGTTATTACTAGCTAGACCTCTTCAAGGATGCAAAGGAGTATGCTCGAAAGTGTGATAGATGCAAAAGAATGGGGTGGCATGTACAATCAGATGAGATGCCTTTGCAGCCATAGGTTCTCATAGAACCATTCGAGAGGTGGGCTCTTGAATTTTTAGGTCCCATCAAACCCCCATCCAAAGGTAAGAAGTATATTTTAGTTTGTACTGATTATGTGACAAAGTGGGTGGACGAAAAAGCACTACCTAGAGCAACGGAAAAATTAGTGGAAGAATTTATTTTCTCTGATATTTTTGTAAGATTTGGAGTACCTAGGGAAATAGTTACTAATTAGGGTGCTCAGTTTGTGTCTAAGCTTATGTAGGAAATTGTGCAATAATATTAAATTACCCACCGGAAGTCCACCCATTATCATCCACAGGCCAATGGGTAGGTGGAATCAACCAACAAGGTGCTAGAAACAATCCTTACCAAAACAATTCGATTACATAAGAAGGATTGGTCTGACATACTTCTTGAGGCCTTGTGGGCTTACTATATCACATGGAGGGGTACCATTGGCTTTTCTCCATATGAACTAGTGTATGGAAAACAAGTTTTGCTGCCCATTGAATTTCAAATCAAAACCTTTAGAATGGCATTAGAATTGGGTATGAACTTCAATGAAGCAGAACCAAATAATCTTGCAGCTCAACGAATTAGATGAGATTAGGCAGGATGCTTTTCAGCATACTGACTTGATCCAACAACAAAGGGCTAAATTGCATGACAGATACATAAAAAGGAAGCAGTTCAAAGATGGAGACTGGGCATTGTTGTATGATTCTAAATTTAAAAAATTTAAAGGGAAATTTAACACACATTGGAAAGGACCCTATGAAATTGAGAAATATTTTGATAATGGATCTGTTCGGATTAAAACTATTGATGATGATAATGTTACCTTCTTGGTGAATAGGCACAGACTCAAGCTATACCAAAAACCCTAATCCAAGGAGGAATTTCTGAAGGAAATTGTGAAGAAGAAAGTGCTAGAGATGGTAAGGGAAGGGATCCCTCCTTCCCTATTTTCCTGCTAATGCAATGAGCTCATTCTGTTCCTCCTCATGCTCAATAAACCATGAGAGGAATGTCTATTGGGTATAGGTTTTTCCCTTTTTCTGGGCCCAATGGACTATTTACAGAAAAGGAACCCTTTGGAGTCTTCTTTTTCAGTATTGTAGACTCTCTAAAATTTAAATCTGGCGAGCATGAAATACCTTGAACTCGTTAAAAACATAGGTCAGTAGTTCCCTTGGGATCCTTTCAATAAATTTGTTTTTCTATTTAATCGGTGGATTTCTCATGTTGGACTGATGTGGGATTTCTTAAGGCCTTCCTTCCAACAATTCTGGTCCATTGACATCAACAAATTGTTTGGGTACAGGATTAGAGCCTTGTGATGCCTTGAAGCTTATTTGCCCTAATGACAGGCTATCTCACCAGTGGTAATGGAGAATCATTATGGCTTCTTTACTACTGGATCCTACAGGGGATTTGACAACAACTCATATATTCACACCTCATAGGATGCATCAAGGTACCTTGGTCCTCACTCTCATTAATGGTGATGGACCTCGCATTGGTTAACAATTGACCTAAATGACAGGTAATCCAATGAGCCCATTGCACATTCGACATCAAAAAATTCATTCATGTGAAATGGACTATACATAATGGGTGGAGAGAGAAGTTCCTGAATATTCAGCTTCAATTCTTGCAGAATGTTTAGCAGTTGCAGTTTTGAATTCCTAAAGAATGTTTGCAGGTATTTTAATTCCTGCAGAATGTTCATTAGTTTCAGTTCAGTTCCTGAAGAGTATTTAACAATTATTTCTGTAGAATGTTTAACGGTTGTAGTTTTAATTCCTGCAGAGCATTCAAGAGCCAGTTCTTAATTCCTGCAGAACAATTATTAGACACAACAACACCTGGATTTCCTGAAATGACAAGAGAAAAAGAAAAAAATCATTAAACAGAACATATATTAAAATCATGTAATAAAATATTAACAAGTCATTATGTGGTTAAGGTCATGGATTATATGTATGATGTAATAGGTTATCATTGCAAGGGCAGACTACGTCATCAAGGACAGGACCGTTGGAGGTAAGCGGTAATGTACAGTTGGTGATAAGGCTCTCGAGGTAAAGGTATAATGACACTTAATTTTTAATTTTTTACATACTCTAAGGCTATGGTAACCCTTTGCAGCCATGGGCCGTTATGACATTAATCCGGTGACCTGTCATCATTTCACCGATAGTGTTTGTACTTTTGATATTTATCATGCAAGTCGGATCATGATAGCAATCGTGATCATGACCTGCTACCAAAAAAAGCTTTGTATTTTCTACTTATTTCCTCTTGTTGTCAAACTGTTGCATAAGTCTCGAACCACACTCCCACAACCCGCATTTTCGATGTTTTGTCTGTCCATAATTTCCCTGTCCATTTTTCCCCTGCCTATCCATTTTTCTCTTTCACCATGACTAATTTTTGAGCCCCCATTAGATTCGAGCCTCAGAGTCTCATGCTACTAGAATCTGATCCTCACAGCAAGGCGAGAATAGAAAAGGTGGGATGGCTACCTTTATTTCAAAGGTTCATCAGGCATAATTTTGAAGTAACCAAATATTTTTCCTTGAACCTAAATGGGGACAAAGCACAGGTGGGGAACATTGAATTCAGGCTAACATAAGAACTGGTGGCAAGGGCGTGTGGGATCTTGCAAGATGGAGAGCAGTGGTTTAAAAATCATCGCTTCAACAAAGACATGTGCACGACTTTCCTGGAGAAGGACCATTCAAACCCTAACTGGAGTAAGGAGATTCTGCAGGAATTTTTAAGGTGTAAGTACCATCAGTTACTATTTTTACGGCAGAAATATATCACATGTGAAGGCCGACTTGGCCTTTCTTTCCTGTTTCATATCAGGCTCCTTGGACAATTCTGGGACAAACCTTTAAGTTTTCCCTATTATTTAAAAATGTCGTTGATCAATATGTCGTCGGTTGCAAAAGAGAGGGTTGTCCACATAGAAGAAAACCTCTACCATCACAGGCTGGTAAATATTATTCTGGTGGAGGTCCTGCGGAAACATGAGAATACTTGGGAGGATTTTCTGCAAGAAAATAATTTTGTGGAGGATGGAGATTCTGACTCTTTAGGGGTCAACGAAAAGAAACCCACAAATAAGTGGAAAAAGAAACCATGGACGCATGGAACAAAGGTGGAAAAAGATGATGAGGATGATGAAGTTGTGGTGACCAGTGAAACTTCTAGGAAGAGCTCTTGGTAGAAGGGGCCTTTGACCCCTGCAAAACGGTATACCAGAAGCTAGACTGCCCAACTGGCCATCAAGGATACAGAAAAAGAGGGGGCACCAACTAAAAAGAAAAATGCAGAGAAGTTGCGGGGCCAGGCCAAGGGAAAAGAAAAGGTGAACCCTGCTCCAGTTAGTGACAAGGACACTATGTGCTTTCCAGACCCCTCACTACAGGAAAGTCAGAACGAAGCCATGAAGTCGTAGGAGGATGTGAGCATGCCCCAATCCTCACAAGGGTATAAGGAGGGAATGGTGACACCATTAAAGAAACAATATCGACAAATGATGGAGGAAACTATCAGAGGAATTACACTTTTAGAGAGGGTCTTGAAAGTAGAGAATGCGGCTCTAAAAGAAAATAGCCGCAAGATGCAGCAGGAGCATGAAGAGTGGCATGAACAGGCAGCTTGCATCATGAAAAATAAGTCAGTCCAGATCGACCACCTGAAGAGGAAGACTGAGGAGTATAGAGGATAGATTCAAGTAGAATCTAGTCAGGCTCAGTTAGATCACCTGTCTATAGTGACTGCAGCCCAGGTGAAAAATTAGCTTTCTATTGAAGACTGCTTTAGTTTTTCTTGCATACGGATATGCAAGATTTTTTGTGTGGGGGAGATTTTAAGTCTGAACTTTACCTATTTTTTCCACCTGTACTAAGCCTTGTTTCCCCCATTTTTCATCTCTTTTTACTCTTTAATTATACCTAGTCCGGCTATGTCATCTAATTTTGGCTAAAAAGGGTATCATAGGCCTAAGGTATGTTGAAACAACATTAGAAGTGTCATTTTATCTAATTTTGAGCATTCTTTGAACTGGCTGTGTTATTATTGCATTACTACTCTAATTAGCCTTGGACTCGTGCAGATTTATTAGATTCAAATAGTTATGCCAATCCTACAGACAACTCATACAGCCGAGATTCCTACAGTCGTTCCAGATTTCTTGCAGATACGTCGATTTCCTACAACCACCTCAAAATCCTGCAGCAAGATCGACAGACAGTTTCAGGCACGCAAAAGAAATTATCTAATCCATGCCTTCGGTTATGGATTAGACCCAACAGCAGTTTACCTTGTCAATCTATATCTGTATTATGGGTTGTAGGCTTAGTTTAGTAATATGTTTTGTTCAAATCCAAATATAGGCTTCCAGAAACGTATAAATCGAATGTAATTTGCTTATACAGGGATTTCTTGGGTTGGGTTGGAAGCTGTTGTTACAGAGCACAATATCAGACTGTAATCGACTATTATATCAAACTGTAATCGACTTTAATCATTTATGTTCTGTTTATTTTCCTAAGAAACTTCTTTAATCTTTGAAGGAGTTGTGAGTGAAGGAGGGCCCCCTTCGCTCACAACTCCCACAATAGAGTGTGTGTTTATTTCTGTTTTAATTATGCATTAATAATTTCCTGTAACAGCTAGTATTTCCTTTCTGTATTTCCTACAGCAAACTGTAGACTGGTTAAGTGAATTAATATTTTATATTGATGAGCTCTTTTCATTTGGTCAATGCTTGGATTCATGCTTTTTTAAGTTTGAATCTTGATTGGGATTGATTTCTTTTATATTTCCTGCATCAATATCAACAAACACAAGTGTTATAGAGGGATGATATATGCCACTCCATAACCATTGCTGCAATAGTACTGATACAGGAAAGCAGCATGAGTTGTTGATTTTTGTTTGATATTTATCTTTCCATGGTCAATATCAACAATCTTAAGTGTTATAGAGGGATGATATATTCCACTCCATAGCCTTGCTGCGATAGTATTGACATGGGAAAGAAGCATTAGTTGTTATTTGTATAGTTAATTAACACTTGCAATAATCAGCCTGCATATACTGTGCACTACATCTCATCAATTTACCTTCCTGGGTTGACAATTTATATTGGAAAATTATACACGTATAATTTTACTCAACATGTATCATCCAAGAATTGTTCATTTATGTAATGTATTGGAGGTTGCCCCCTTGAAGTGGTTGATTTCTAAGGCGTTTCTCTCTATTTTCTTCTATTTTTTTGAGATGGTTTCATAACAAAAAACCATCGATAGATCCTCCCCCCCACCCCCCCAAGGAAAGCTTGTTAAATAGGTACTTTAAGTCTAAATGGTTTTTGTATAGCTTAAATTTGTTTCCCTTAGTGCCTAAATTTCTCAAGTGCATATACCATTTCTATCCCTTCTCTTTCAATCATAGTGTAATTATGTTCATCCATTAACATTTTGTGACTAGAAAAGGCAATACGTTGGTTGACCTCTCCTTCTCCTAGTCGAGCCAAGATTTCTCCTAATGCAATCAAAGAAGCATCAACGTGCACGTGGAACTCCTTGCTCCATTCTGGGAAAGCTAAAATAGGTATTGAAACCACTTTTTCTTTCAAAGTATCTAAGGCTCATTGGCACTCCTCAGTCCACTAAAATTATACTCCCTTCTTCAATAGCCTCTCCATAGGTGTTGTGACCTTGGTATATCCCTGTATCAATTTCCAATAGTATCTTGTGTGGCCCAAAGTGGATCTTAGCTTTCATACTATAGTAGGATGTGACAAATACACAATAATAGCAATATTCATTGGGTCTATTAGTAACCCATGTTTTCATACAACATGTCCTAGTAAGATACCAAAAGGGGCACAAAATATACATTTATTAAGATTTAGGGAAATCTGTAATCACCTACACTTGTTTAACATCAATCACAACACATCAATATGTTTTTCAGTAGACTAAACATTGTCTAGTCATCTAAATAGACTTCTAAAAAATTATGCATTAATTCCATAAATTTTTCTTCCATTATACTATAGAATATTTTTGGTGCATTTTTCAGACCAAACGACATTACAATGTACTAGAAACAAGCCCTTTATCTCACGAAAGTGCTTTTATGCTGATCCTCTTTGGCGATCTGCTCTTGGTGATAACACAAAAATCCATTAGTGAAAGAGTATACCTCTTAGCCCCCAACATTCTCTAGAATCTCATTTTTGAATGGTCTAGGAAAGGGACCATGTGCATAGAGATCGTTCAACTTCCACAGATCTACACAAATCCTAATTTCACTTGTTTTCTTATTTTGAAACAACATTGGACTAAACCACTCTAATTCGTGCATCAGCTCGATGATCCCTTCCTTTAGCAACTTCTCGAATTCTTGCATGACCTTCTCCTTGTAAATGGGATTCATTTGGTAAGGTATTTTATTTACTGGCTTCGCATCAGGCTTTAGGGAAGGTAATAAATATGTTTATTTGTGTGTCTACTTAATGCATGACATTATGAATTAATCAATCCATGTTTTAATAAAAAATATTTTTTTACATAGAGTTTTCTTTTAGAAATAACAATGTCACATTTATACATTCATATTAAACCACATGATAGGTAAATAAAAATCAATCGATTGTTTCTTGACTTATCGACTTATATGGCATGATTGTATATAAAAGTAATTGATTTAAAAATGCATAGATAGAAAAAATTATCTATTGAAAATATAATAAACCACTTAGAACTCATCATCGATTGATTTTAAATTATTATTTTTCCTAATAAATGTATCTTTAATTACATTAAGAGCTTTATTTCAAAAATATAATACATCTATAACCTTGTATCAATGCATATAACTAAATAGAATTTAATATGTCATGCTTTATGTCTAGTTGGCTTTTATTATTTCAATTATAAATGATTTATTTACTAATGGAAATTTACAAAATGCTAATAGGGATGAGAAAATCAAATGGTGTATGTTGTAAAAAGTTTAAATACATTTATTTATGACCAATATCTTAAGAGAACTTGAGGAATCTATTCACTATTCATTATCAATTAATTATTTCATATTTTGTTAGGAAAATCATTTCATTTTACATGGAATTTTATTTCAAAAAAACAATGTCGCATTTATACACTTATATTAAACTTCATGATAAGCAAATAAAAGTTGGTAAATGGCTTTATATAGACTACTTATAACTTAGTATCCATTAATTTTAATTTGTTTTATAAAAAATATATATTTGTTTACATTAGGAGCTACATTTCAAAAATATATCACATTTATAAACTTCTATTAATGCATATAACCAAAGAGAATACAATAAATAGCTTCGAGTAATGGTGGATTCTATGAGATTGTTTAAATTACAAGTAAATTATTTAAGAATTGAAAATGAAAATATGTTAAAATGGATGGGAAAATAAATGTCTTATGGTGCAAAAAGTTTAAATACAAACATTTATCATCTATCTCTTTAATTAATCTAGATGGCCCACTTAACACGTTTTTAATTAATTTTTCCATGTTTTATTAAGAAGAGCTTTTTGTTTTACATGCCTTTTTATTTTTATTTTTAAAATACAATATGAAATTAATACTCATTATGGTAGACAAATAAAGGTCAATAAATGGATTCATTATTAACTTATATGGGATAGATGATTGCATACGCAAATAGTTGATTTAAAAAATAAAATAAAATTATGGCTCATATGATTTGATTTCAGTTTATTTAAAATATGAAGAAAAAAAAAAATAAAAAATAAAAAAATAAAGTTCAAAGACATAATTATCTATGATAGCGTCCAATCAAACCTTGATAGTCCACTTAGCAATCATTATCATTAATTATATGTTTTTATTTAAAAATGCAAAAAAATTATAATAGATTTTTATCTCAAACAATAAATATCACATTTATGCACTCATATTAATGCATTTTATAGGTAAAAGGTCAATAATGAACTTTGAGTGTTGTTGATTTTCTATATGATATATGATTTTAATTACAACCATTAATTGATTGAAGTACATAAATTTATGTAAAATATGGATTGAGAAATCGGATATCTTATGCTTCAAACATTTCAAATCATTTTCTTATGACACATTTCCCATTAGCCTGAATAGCCAATAGTGCTTGTAGCATTATTAAGTAAATTATAATAATTTATTCAATAAGAATTGCACTTTTGTTTGCAATGAGCTCTATTTCAAAACTTATTTCACATAAGTAAATACAAGTCAATAAAAATACAATCATGCCTTGATGGTTCATGTAAGATGATTTCAATGGAAAATAATTCATTTAAGAACACACATACACACACATATTAGCAAAAAAAAATTGATACAACAAAGTCATTGCAAAAATAATTATAAATAATAATAGAAATATATAACAATATAATTGACAATTCCCATTGTAATTTTTTTTTATTAATACAAATTTGATTTTTTTCCTACAAAAAATTAAAATTGAAAATTCCCATATAATATTCCAAAAGATATAAAATCATACAAATTGATTCAGAAAAACTATGTTCAAATTGCATTCAAAAATTGGAATGTACTTGTGAACAATTTTATAAAGAAAAATATCTTCATCCACTACAATGAAGTACATGTTGTATTGAACATTCGAATGTACTCACGTTTCTCTTTCATACGATGAAGAGTCTTAAGAAAGGGGAATAAAATATGCATAAGCCAAGTATCTTGCTCTTTTCCTGTATAGGCTTTTATCAAGATGTGGTTTGATCGATATCCAATGAATTGAGAAGTATGCTTTGTTGTATATATTAGAAATACATTCGATTCTCCATAATTATCTCCATATTGGGACCACACATCAGTCAACCTTTTCTCATAAAATTGTATTGTCCTCCCTGCTTCTAATTTTGTTTGCAAATGACAATGAGACCTGTTCCATGTGAATTTAAAGTCCTATATATCAATATTTGAAATTTCAAGTACTCGTCGGATGTACTTGTCAGTGACATTTAATGTCCATATTGCAACATCATAATTTTTTAAGCAATATTTTAAAAGTTCTAAATGAAAAGGCCTTAAAAAATAGGACCTATCACCGAACTGCCAATATGCTTCTCTTTGAATATAACAATTTTGTTCATCTTTGGTGTACGATTGGAAGAAAACTCCTTCCATTTCAAATATCAACAACATCTTTTGACTTATAGTGATGCCCATTTGAGTCTGCAACTACACTGCAACCACACATATGATATTAACATATCTCCACTTGAACACTTTATTGCTTAATGATATAAAAACCTAACATTTCAAAAATGATGTTAGTATTTATTATGAATTAACGGTAATCACAAATTATAATTACTAGCCCTAGTAAAGTGAACAAACTAATCATATGTTTACTTTATACGTACAACCTAATACCTTTATTTAATTTGTTTGGAATAAGCAAGTCTTATAGGATCACATTGACCCACCATTTAAATCATTGATTTTAAGTCTTATAATGATTTGTTTAATTTGAATTGAAAGATATAATTACAATGGTTGCAATTAAACAAACTAATTATATATTAGTTTCCACATGTAATATAATACAATTTTTAAATTTCAAACCTACTTAATCATACGCTCTAGAGTCTCTACTTTAGTTTCTTTTGGTGCTTCTTTTAGTCAAGATTCTATGTCTATTGTTGGGGCTACGTACATCCTAATATATTTTTTCAACTTATGTGACATAAATTTTTTTATAACAATGCAGTGAACCATCATTTGCATTACTAATTTCAAAGCCTGTATAATGATAACTTAAACCACAATTGAAAAAAATAATTGTAACGTTTCAATACAAATAGAACAATTATCTATTAATTTTTACATACAATCTAATCCATTGTAAAAATTTCTATAGCATGAGAAATTTTGATATGAAAACATTAAACAACCATTCAAATCAATAATTGTTATCAATACAATAATATCTCACAAAAATAAAGAACATAAAATTATTGTATTCTACTTTTGACAAACCAAATCAGCAATTCTTTTATTAGTATTGTAAAATAGAAGTCAACTTAAATTTAAAGGGGCTACAAAATATAGTAATAATTCATGATGTCATACATATTATGACATGAAATAGACACCAATCCTCTTAAGGTACTATTAGATGTTATTGAACATCCTTCAAAATAGCCCGCACATATGTTGCCTTGTTGCATTTAATCAACATTCTCCATAGCTTTTCGATCAACCAATCATACTCTTTATTTTTTCCAATGAATTGAGGGGCAAGAATCACATTTTCTTTTGGATTTCCTTGCATTCTCTCAAGTGAACAATCCACTATAATAGTATTGGTTGCATCATATTGGGTATGCATTTCCCACACTTTTTTCAATGATTTAGTGTGTATACCTTTTTTTGGATTTTCAATGGCCTTATGTCCCTTTTTTGGTTTACACTCTGAAGAAGTCCATATAAACACAAGTTTATCTTTTCAATGATTTAGTGTGTATACCTTTTTTTGGATTGTCAATGGCCTTATGTCCCTTTTTTGGTTTACACTCTAAAGCAGTCCATATAAACACAAGTTTATCTTGTATTTTTTCTGAAAAGGACTTTTTTAGAACTCTTGTTGTGTTTTGTTTTGAAGCTGTCGTCCAAATTGCAATTTCAAAATATTCATTTTTGAAACACATTTCAAAAAATGTATTTGCATGTGGATGAATCCAAAATAACTTTTTCTCTATTTTGTAATCTGCATCAGTTCCCATTTTCTCAATATGTCCTTTGTTTTTTGCTTCATCATCGATGCTATGGTAAAAAATGTCCCTTAATTCAAGAATAACTAATTTCTTTTGGGCTGCAATACAATAAAAAATAGTCTAGTCAAACCATTTTATTCTTGTTACAAAAATTACTAAAAAAAATATCGAAACAATACACTTACGATGAGTGTTCTTTTGACTACTTATAGATGAAACAATCTTCTCTTTTATCATCTTCACAGAACATGGAGTTAAAAATATTAAATCTTCAATTAAATATGATCAAATTATGTAATAAAATATATATTCAATACAAAATTCGCAATTAAAGAAAAGCCTTATCAATGTAACCTACAAAATACACACCCGCACACTTTTAACATTATTTTTATTGTTAGTTTTGTTATTTTTATTTGTTCCTATAATAAACATATACAATGTTATGGTATAGAAGCATTAGAATTTGAAGAATAATAATAAAAAACAAAAAACAAAAAGACAAGTAATAAGTACCTGATATGGCATTATCTTCATAATTATAACTTTGCACCTCATCATCGTTTTTGTTCTCTTTATTTGTCTCTACATTAAACATATAAAATAGTTTGAATTGTGGAAATGAATAAAAATATTAAATAATAAGGAAAGCAAATGGGAAAATTACAAGTACCTGATATTATATTTTGTTCTTGATTACAACTTTGTTTATCAATCTTCGGATTATTGTCTTCGTTCTCATTATTTGTCTCTATAATGTACAACGAATATGTTATAAATTGTGACAATGATTAATTGAATAAAAAAACAAACAAAAGAATAAACAATAAAGTTCATGTTAACTACCTAATATGATATCATTTGCTTTATTATAGCTTTGTTTCACATGCATTTGATCAATGTTTTTGTTCTCCTTGCTTGTCACTATGATAAACATAAAAAATGTTATAAATTGTGACAATTAATAAAAGCATCAATCAACTATATAAACAATGAATCATCTTTAATCATCCATATAATATTTTGGTTTTAGTTGTAGTTTCTTGGGACATTCCCTTGTCATTATATACTTTCTTTAATATATATATATATATATATATATATATATATATATATATATATATATAAAGAGAGAGAGAGAGAGAGAGAGAGAGACTAATACCTATTTCTATCTCCATCATTTCATGGTCAATGTCTTGATTAATTCC
This sequence comes from Pinus albicaulis, assembly GCA_034641835.2. Classification (NCBI taxonomy): domain Eukaryota; kingdom Viridiplantae; phylum Streptophyta; class Pinopsida; order Pinales; family Pinaceae; genus Pinus; species Pinus albicaulis. The sequence goes on along the minus strand of CM076575.1, from coordinate 1,984,054,020 downwards.
TTTCTTCTCATAATTCCCTATAATAGACATCCAAAAATGTTATAAATATGAAAATTAAATAAATTAAAAAAGTAACACGAGCAATAACCAAACAAATTATGTACCTGGTATAATAACATCTTCTCCTCCTATTTCCATCTCTAAATTTGTTTCAAAATCATGTGCACTATATTGATTATTTGTTTGCTTCCCACTTTCATCATTCCCTGTTTTAGAATCCCCATCATTAGTCATTGTAGTAAACATTTTGACAACTAAGAAATTTGACCAAAATAGTATCCAAAGTATTATAAGAGAAACAACAAAGAAACTATAGTACCTGAATTTTCCAAGAAGCTAATGGATCCTTGGTTTGATAGTTGAAAAGATTTGTAACTATTCAACATTATTGTCCTTTGTGATTCTATTTGCACAACACATGCAATTCTTCTTCTATATGTACAACAAGCCTTGATTAAATTTCCCCCCACATAAAGAGAAATGACCACTTTTGCATCACTACATTGTTGATGTCTTTCCAATAAATCCATCCAGAAACCATAATCTCTCTCATTTTCATCAAGTGTGTCTTCAAATGTGTGAGAGTATTTTGAAGCCTCGAACATTTTTAATTCTGAAGTATAGAAATGTATAGTCAAAACTATATCATAACTATAATTATTTTGGGACATATATTCATAAATTCCAGTAGTCATTTTATATTTGAACTTGGAGTTCTGTATGGAAATTTCCAAAGTTTGACGTACATCATTACAAAACCAAAGTTCTACTAAGAGAACTGTAGTAAAGTCATTCAACTCGTTTTTTCGATAAGAAATCGAAAAAATTCAATATAATAGCTCTTATGGAATGGTTATTTTTTCAAACCCACTGTATCCAGAACAACAAGGTCAGTATGTAAAACTGGCTACAACTAACATGGAAAAGAGTGCAAAAGTGTTGACAAAAGATCAGGCCCTCCAAAATGACAACCAAATTCAAAATTGTTGTCAATCTATTGAATGTTTGTTGATTCTTTTATCATTCTGTCAAGGACTCCACATGCTTGTTTAGAAAGGGAATCTATCTTTGTATTTCGTGTTCCTTTTACATAAGTAGACCCCTCCACAGTTTTGCAGAAATTGGAAAATATGAGCTCGTTAATTCCATAATGCTCAAGAATATTGAATGTGGTAAGAGTCTTATCATTCAATTTCTCATCATGAATTTGACAATATGCAACCATTGCATCCAATATTGTTATGTTGGTTTTCAATTTAGAACAATAATCTTTCAATTTTATGGCATCTGTTGGATGATTAGGTGGAATAGAAAACCAAATGGTTCCATTCAATAAATTTTCTGCTACTAAACCAATTTCTTCTATGGTTAATCCCTGAAGGGGACGAAAAGTAGCCGCTGTCAAACTGTGTAGACTGTTCTTCTTGTAGTTCTCAAAATCAGGTCGGCTTGGAGAACACTTTAATGTGCCTAGTTGGTAACAATTAAAGACAATGTCCCACTTATCCCAAATATCTTGATTAAGATATAAGAGAATTTTTTTTATCAGAAAAATTTGTAATTGGACAGTCGAAGAAGGAGCAGAACATTTCATCATCGACCTGATAAAATCATACATATAAACTAATAAAAATTCAATGTAGAGATGAAATTAAAAAAGGATTAAACTAATGAGAATTCATTACAAATATGAGAAAATATGACACATGTTATTGACTTTAAATGTTAAATGCAAAAACAATAAAATAATGTACCTTGTCTTCAGCTGTCTTGGAACATCCAATCCTCCTTTTCTTTAATTTGTCATTAGCAATTAAGAAATTTCTTGCTGATCAGACACAATCAATAAATGGAGTTTTGTAGAATACCTTATTGGCAGAATTTAGTTGACAACAAATGTGAATCACCTCAATGGGTTCAACTGATGGACACAAGAATCGAGCATTTCATTTTTTATATTTTTGTTTCGCCTCCATAGATACATTATATTTAGGATTTGATAAAATTTCTTTCACTGCCTGAATGGTGTGTTGGCCATCAACTATCCAAAAATTAATATTCTTAGCATCTAAATATGTCTCATTTATAATTTTGATAGAGTTCACCAATGGATTAGACTCATTGATGTCAAATGGAATTAGAAGAGCATCAGGCAATGAGGTTTGAAAATTCTCTAGGAATGATTTCACTAATACTTGAACATTTAAATCATCTCGTGATCTCAATTTAAACACTTTGGGGGATTCTCTACATCTTACAACATCCACCTTTCTACTAAACGTGTTTGAAAATAGATAGCAATGCTTGAAAGCTTCATGAATTTCATCACATTGATCTGCAAGTTTTGTTGTCTCAAATTCAACTTTCCTAGCTTTTTGAAATTCTGTAGTAGGTTTGAAATCACTTTCAATAATGTTCTCTTCTAATTCAGATAAATATACTCTTCTCAAAGCAAGTAAATGACAATCGAGTTTATCATCTGGTATTTTGTCAAGAAGTTTTCCTTTTTGTTGTAAATAAAGAAGTATAGATGATGTTTTTTTACATCTTACATAGCGGTATCTTAGAACTGTAGTGATGCGTTCTAAAAGATCTATGCAACTATTCAATCCAGATGTAGCAAAACTCTCATAGTTATCCAACTTAAACATTGAATTCTTTATCGTATTTGGTTAATTTTTACATGAAGCTTCAATCAAATCTGGTCTAAATTTTTTATACTCCACTTGACAAGAAATTAATTTTACTTCATTTTCTTTAATCACCTCCACTTGAAAGTCAATGTCATTTTCATTGCAAGCATAGCAATTAATAATTATTCCTAATATCTCAGGTTCTTTTTCATCGATGGATCCAAATAAGTACATATCAGGATACATATTCATGGGAGTTTCTATTTGGACATACCAATCTTGCACAAACTCATATTTATTAGATGTGTTGTATTTTTTAATCATTTCAAAGGTAGAAGTTGAAGGTGTTATTGATATTGTCATTTGAGTTGATTTTTTCTTTTTCTTAGATGATGACTGTAACATTTCACTTGCTTTGGTGCCAACTGATTCTGCATACAAAAATAAAAAATTATTTGCATAAATCAAAATGAAATTAAAAGTCCAAATATTGTCATGTAATGTTATTTAAAATTTACAAAACCACCTAACCTAACCATTTATAAGAGAGTATACATAAAATATAAAACAACCATACCAATTGAAGGAGACGTTGTTTGTATATCACTTGTTTTTCGTTTTCTCTTCACTCCTTTACTTGGATTGTCAGGCACACGGAATTCCATAGCTTATGAAAAAAAAAAAAATTATAGAAGGCATGAAATACCAAAGATTATTAACTAACCTTATAATACACTATTTTCTTTACATACACAATAATAAAGGAGTACATGTGTTATGCAAGTTTACTATATGACACCAAAAGTAATCACCTAGCTAAAATTGTTAGGAAAAACAAAATTATAAGAGAGTATACATAAAATATAGAACAACCATACCAATTGAAGGAGACATTTTTTGTATATCACTTGTTTTTCGCATTTTCTTCACTCCTTTACTTGGACTTTCAGGGACACGAGATTCCACAGCTTATGGCAAACAAAAACAAAAAAAAAAATTATGGAAGGCATTTAATACAAAATATTATTAAACAACCTTAATCACAAAGCTAAAATTGTTAGGAAAAGCAAAATACCCATGTTAGTATGGGGTTTCCACATTAAAACCCACTCCTAGTGTTATTTGCATGTGTTTTTGTGTAAAAGTGGATCTTTAATGTGGAAAATCCAACTAACATGGTGTATTTCAATTTTTCATAGCAATATTTTTCATAGAAATAGCAAGTTGTAAATTGCATACTAGAATTTTGTCAAATTATTTGAAAATGAATATAAAATATATTTTTAGAATCTCACATTTTGTACTATAGTTCTTAGCTTCTGCAAACATTTGTAAGAATTTATAATGGTAAAAAAATTAAATGAATTAAAAAACAATATAAATTCATATTATCTAACATCTCATTTCATACATATGCACAAAAGCAAAGAAGCTCAAAGCATATGCAAGTTTTCTTAAAAAATAAGGATAACATGAACTTCATTAATCAACAATCATTTATTAGCAACCATTGTAACAAAGTACAGACTAATTTTAAAATTGTCATACCATTTAAAGATTTTGGTGTTGTATTTGGTGAACTTCCTTTTTCCTTTGATGATTCCTTTGAATTCCCACTAGCTTCATGGTCCATGGTTTCTGAAAATAAAGTAAGAAACTATTATCATAATTTCAAATTATCAAAGAAAATATGAATTTATAAATACTACCACTACTTGCATCATTGTATGTGTAAAAAAATGAACAAAAACAATAACAAGTGTAGAACTCACAATAATAGCTAATCATGGTGTTGATTAGAGAAAGGGCACCACCCCTAAATAATTTATTATGTTCTTTTAATTGTGCCTATAAGAAAGCTAGCACCAGCTAGCTTTCCTTCTAGTACAAGCATTATTAAGCACGTTACCAAGAGACAACAATACACTGTGAATAAATAACAACAATAGTTCTTTTAATTGTGTCTATAAGAAAGCTAGCACCTACTAGCTTTCCTTCTAGTACAAGCATTTAGCACGTTACCAAGAGACAACAATACACTGTGAATAAATAACAACAATAGTAGATACTTCAACAACATCATGTTTACACAAAATTCATTAATCAACAATCATTTATTAGCAACCATTGTAACAAAGTACAGACTAATTTTAAAATCGTCATACCATTTAAAGATTTTGGTGTTGTATTTGGTGAACTTCCTTTTTCCTCTGATGATTCCTTTGAATTCCCACTAGATTCATGGTCCATGGTTTCTGAAAATAAAGTAAGAAACTATTATCATAGTTTCAAATTATCGAAGAAAATATGAATTCATAAATACTACCACTACTTGCATCATTGTGTGTAACAAAATGAACAAGAACAATAACAAGTGTAGAACTCACAATAATAGCTAATCATGGTGTTGATTAGAGAAAGGGTGCCACCCCTAAATAATTTATTATGTTCTTTTAATTGTGTCTATAAGAAAGCTAGCACCTGCTAGCTTTCCTTCTAGTACAAGCATTAAGCACGTTACAAAGAAACAACAATACATTGTGAATAAATAACAACAATATTTCTTTTAATTGTGTCTATAAGAAAGCTAGCAGTTTCCTTCTAGTACAAGCATTAAGCACGTTACCAAGAGACAACAATACACTATGTATAAATAACAACAATAGTAGATACTACAACAACATCATGTTTACACAAAATTTATCTTTTATAGTCATGTATATTCTTAGTTTGCTATAGAGACCATAAAAAGGCAAACACATTAAAGAATTTTTTCTATCACATACAAGCCTTTGCCAACAACATTGCATTGTAAAGAAAATCTAGTGCATTATGAAATTCCTTCTATCACAAACACAAACACATTGTCAAAAAAACATTGCAACAATAATCTTTCCTAGGACATCTCCATGCTTGCGAAATTTGTCCTTACTTTTTGAAGACAATGAATTTTTATTCCATGCCTACGTAGATCGTTGTTCCAATATAAGAAATGTTAAACCCTCAAATGATTAGAAGGCCCTTTGTATGGAATATGTGGTCTAAGAATGAAATATGGGACAAATAGAAGCATGTTTCCAACAACAACATTGCATTGTGAAAAAAAAATTAAATGAATTAAAAAACAATGTGAATTCATCTTCTATGACATCTCATTTCATACATATGCACAAAAGCAAAGAAGCTAAAAGCATATGCAAGTTTTCTTAAAAAATAAGGATAACATGAACTTCATTAATCAATAATCATTTATTGGCAACCATTGTAACAAAGTACAAACTAATTTTAAAATTGTCATACCATTTAAAGATTTTGATATTGTATTTGGTGAACTTCCTTTTTCCTTGGACGATTCCTTTGAATTCCCACTAGCTTGAGGGTCCATGGTTTCTGAAAATAAAGTAAGAAACTATTATCATAGTTTCAAATTATCAAAAAAAATATGAATTTATAAATACTACCACTACTTGCATCATTGTATTTGTAACAAAATGAACAAAACCAATAACAAGAGTAGAACTCACAATAATAGCTAATCATGGTGTTGATTAGAAAAAGGGTGCCACCCCTAAATAATTTATTATGTTATTTTAATTGTTTCTATAAGAAAGCTAGCACCTGCTAGCTTTCCTTCTAGCACAAGCATTATTAAGCACGTTACCAAAAGACAACAATAGTAGATACTACAACAACATCATGTTTACACAAAATTTATCTTTTAGTCATGTATATTCTTAGATTGCTATAGAGATGTAAAAAGGAAAACACATTGAAGAACTTTTTCTATCACATACAAGAGATTTCCAACAACATTGCATTGTATAGTAAATCTAGTGCAGGATGAAATTCCTTCTATCACAAACACAAACACATTGTCAAAAAAACATTACAACAATAATTTTTCCTAGGACATCTCCATGCTTGCGAAATTTGTCCTTGCTTTTTGAAGACAATGAGGTTTTAGTCCATGCCTATGTAGATCGTTGTTACAATATAAGAAATGTTAAAACCTCAAATGACTAGAAGGCCCTTTGTATGGAATATGCGGTCTAAGAATGAAATATGGGACAAATAGAAGCATGTTTCCAACAACATTGCATTGTGAAAAAAAGAATTCTATATTACCCTCTATCACAAACACAAGCACATTTTCAATAAAAATGTTGCAAGGTGAAAGAAATCTAACACATGTTAAATTTCATTTTGGCATAAAAACAAACACTTAAGAACATTGTACGGTAAAATAAATCTAGCATTTGGTAGAATTACTTCTAGAAAAAACATGAGCACATTGCCAACAACAATATTGCTAACAAAATTAAAGGAAGCGCATGCTAGATTTGTTTCTAATCTCTCGTCAACAACATTGTCAATAACAACATTGCTAGGTGAAAGAAATTTAAGCATGCCACATTTCCTTCTAGAATAAATAAAAGTTCACGTCAACATCGCAAGGTGAAAGAAATTTAGCATGTGCTAGATTTACTTCTAGCACAAACATAAGCACCTTGCCAACATAAACATTGCAACAAGGTAAAAGGAAATCTGGCACATGGAACATATCCTTACAGCGCAAACATGAGAAAATAACAACATTGTACGGTTAAAGAAACCTAATACATGTTGGATTTACTTCTAGCATAAACATGGGGATATTACCAATAAATTCATTGTAAGGAAAAAGAAATGTAGCACCCACAAGATTTTCTTCTAGCACAAACAAAGTCACATTTCCAATAATAACATTGTAAGGTGAAAGAAATCTAATGTGCGCTATATTTCATTCTATCATAAACAAAAGTGCGTAACAACATTGCAAGGTGAAAGAAATGTAGCATATGTTAGATTTACTTCTATCAAAAACACAACCATATTTTCAACAATGCAAGAAAAAATAAATCTAGTGTCTGCAAAATTTCCTTCTAGCATAGACATAAACACATTTTCAGATAAAAAAAATGCAAAGCATTAGATTTCCTTCTAGCATAAATAACTATATTGTCAAAAATAAGATTCCATTGTGAAGAAAATATAACACATAGTAGATTTCCTTCTTGTACAAATTCAGAAACATATTGTCAACAACAACATTGTTGGGCAAAACAAATCTAACACAGGTTAGATTTTTTCGTATTAGAAACAAAAGCACATTGCAAATAATAACATTGCAAGGTGAAAGAAATCTAATGCATACTAGATTTCCTTCTAATGGAAACATTATCACATAATAACATTGTAGGTTGAGAAAAATTTAGCTTGTGTTATATTTTCTTCTAACACAAACTTATAAATATTTCTAACAACAACAATGCAGGACAAAAAAAAATCTAGCACATGTCAGATTTCCTTTTAGCCTAAACACAAAGATGTTACTAGTAACAACATTGTAATGTAAAAGAAATATAACATGTTCTAGATTTTTTTTTAGCGCAAACACAAGCACATAGCAACATTGTAGAGTGAATGAAATTTATCAAGTGCTAGACTTATGTCTACCACAAATACAAACATGTTTCCAACAACAACATTGTAGAGTATAATAGATCTAACGTGTGATCAATTTTCTTCCAACACAAACTCAAACACGTTTCAAATTGAAATAAATCTAACACATTCTATATTTCCTTCTAGCACATAACAACATTGAAGGATAGAAGAAATCTAGTGCATGCTATAGATTTATTTCTATCACAAACACAATGACATTCAAAGGTGAGGGAAACATAATGTGTGCTATATTTCCTTCTAGCCCCACCATAAGTGTGTTGCCAATAACAAAATTATAAGGTGAAAGAAATCTAATGTGTGTAAGATTTCCTTCTAGCATAAAGACAAGCACACAAGCCCATTATAAGGTGAAAGAATTCTAGTGCATGCTAGATTTACTTCTAGCAAAAAAACAAGCATGTTGACAACAACAACATTATAGGGCAAAGGAAATCTAACATGTGCTAGATTTCCTTACAGCACAACACAAGCACATTATAAGATGAAACAAATCTAGGACGTGCTAGATTTCCTTCTAGCACACACATAAGAACATAACAACATTGTAGGGTTAAATAAATCTAACACATGCAAAATTTACTTCTAGCACAAGCTAAAGCACATTGTCAATAACAACATTGTGCTAAATTTCCTTCTAACATAGTCACATGCATATTTCCAATAACAACATTGCAAGGTCAAAGAATCTAGCATATTTCCTTTTAGCACAAACAACCAGATTGCCAACCACAACATGGCATTCTGAAACAAATCTAGCATGTACTAAATTTCCTTCTAGCTCAAACCCAAACATAACAACATTGTAGGGTTAAATAAATCTAACACATGCAAAATTTACTTCTAGCACAAGCTAAAGCACATTTCCAATAACAACATTGCAATAAAAGAAATCTAACATGTGCTAAATTTCTTTCTAACATAGTCACATGCATATTTCCAATAACAACATTGAAAGGTAAAAGAATCTAGCATATTTCCTTCTAGCAAAAACAACCAGATTGCCAACCACAACATGGCATTCTGAAACAAATCTAGCGCGTGTTAAATTTCCTTCTAGCTCAAACCCAAACATAACAACATTGTAAGGTTAAATCAATCTAACACATGCAAATTTTACTTCTAGCACAAGCTAAAGCACATTGCCAATAACAACATTGCAAGAAAAGAAATCTAAAATGTGCTAAATTTCCTTCTAACATAATCACATGCATATTTCGAATAACAACATTGCAAGGTCAAAGAATCTAGCATATTTCCTTCTAGCACAAACAACCAGATTTGCAACCACAACATGGCATTCTGAAACAAATCTAGCGCGTGCTAAATTTCCTTCTAACTCAAACCCAAACATAACAACATTGTAGGGTTAAATAAATCTAACACATGCAAAATTTACTTCTAGCACAAGCTAAAGCACATTGCCAATAACAACAATGTAGCAAAAGAAATCTAACATATGCTAAATTTCCTTCTAACATAGTCACATGCATATTTCCAATAACAGCATTGCAAGGTCAAAGAATCTAGCATATTTCCTTCTAGCACAAACAACCAGATTGCCAACCACAACATGGCATTCTGAAACAAATCTAGCGCGTGCTAAATTTTCTTCTAGCTCAAACCCAAACATAACAACATTGTAGGGTTAAATAAATCTAACACATGCAAAATTTACTTCTCGCACAAGCTAAAGCACATTGACAATAACAACATTGCAAGAAAATAAATCTAACCTGTGCTAAATTTCCTTCTAACATAGCCAATGTGACCAACAAATCTAACATGTCTACCACAAATACAAACATGTTTCCAACAACAACATTGTAGAGTATAATAAATCTAACGTGTGATCAATTTTCTTCCAACACAAACACAAACACGTTTCAAATTGAAATAAATCTAACACGTGCTATATTTTCTTCTAGCACATAACAACATTGAAGGACAGAAGAAATCTAGTGCATGCTATAGATTTATTTCTATCACAAACACAATGACATTCAAAGGTGAGGGAAACATAATGTGTGCTATATTTCCTTCTAGCCCCACCATAAGCGTGTTGCCAATAACAAAATTATAAGGTGAAAGAAATCTAATGTTTGTAAAATTTCCTTCTAGCATAAAGACAAGCACACAAACCCATTAAAAGGTGAAAGAATTCTAGTGCATGCTAGATTTACTTCTAGCAAAAAAACAAGCATGTTGACAACAACAACATTATAGGGCAAAGGAAATCTAACATGTGCTAGATTTCCTTACAGCACAACATAAGCACATTAAAAGATGAAACAAATCTAGGATGTGCTAGATTTCCTTCTAGCACACACATAAGAACATAACAACATTGTAGGGCTAAATAAATCTAACACATGCAAAATTTACTTCTAGCACAAGCTAAAGCACATTGCCAGTGGAAACATTGCAAGAAAAGAAATCTAACATGTGCTAAATTTCCTTCTAACATAGTCACATGCATATTTCCAATAACAACATTGCAAGGTCAAAGAATCTAGTATATTTCCTTCTAGCACAAACAACCAGATTGCTAACCACAACATGGCATTTTGAAACAAATCTAGCGCATGCCAAATTTCTTTCTAGTTCAAACCCAAACACATTGTCAATAAAAATTTTGCAAGTTGAATTTCGACGCGTGCTAAATTTCCTTGTAGCACAAACACAAGCACATAACAAACATTGTAAGGCAAAAAATATCTAGCATGTGCTATATTTACTTTTAGCAAAAACTAAAGCTTATTTCTAACAACAACATTATCAAGCAAAAGAAATTTAACACATGCTAGATTTCATTCTATCATGAATGAAAGTGCATTGCTAATAACAACATTGTAAGATGAAAAAAGTATAATGAGTGATATATTTCCTTCTAGCATAAATAAGTGCACATTGTCGATAACACCATTGCAAGGTGAAGGGAATCTAACCCATGCTAAGTTTCCCTATAGCAAAAACATAAGCGCATAACAACATGCAGGGTTAAATAATTCTAGCTCGTGCTAGATTTACTTTTAGGAAAAACACAAGTATATTTTCAAAAGCAATATTGCAGGGCAAAAAGAAATCTATTTTGTGCTAGATTTTCTTCTATCATAGACACAAGGCATTCTCAATAGCAACATTGAAAGGTGAAAGAAATCTAACATGTGTTAGATTTACTTTTAGTAGAAAGACAAGCATATTACCAGAAACAAAGGTGCATGCCAAAAGAAAACTAGGACCTATTAAATTTTCTTCTAGGACAAACACAAACACAATGGAAATAATAACATTACAATGGGAACGAAATCTAATGTGTGCTACATTTCAATTTAGCACAAACAACCAAATTGTCAACAACAATCTGAAATTAGAAAACTTTCCAGGCTTTGTAGATTTTTCTCCATGAAGCCGCATAGAAAATGTAGTAACAATTGTTTTGAAAAGGCAACCAACCATGCCAATTTACTCGTATGTAACTTGGGGTTGGGTTCTAGTGGCTTGGTAGAGCACTAACTCGTTTAACACAGGGGTCTGGCCAGATAATCTTGGACCGCTTTCATGGATGTCTAAATCTGATCTTGAGAGGAAAATGTAAATATTCTGCATTTAGTAAAAAATTTGAATCAACATAATATAAAGTTGGAGCAGGTGCTTGTATATTTAACACTGGTTTTGTTGGGTAGCAGTGTAGTGCAGATAAGCCCTTGTTAATATGGCTTGTTTGAGTATGCAGAGCTATTGCTTCTCCATTTTGGCTCTGTGCATCTCAAATTCCAGAGAGGTGAATACATTTCAACTATGGGAAGGGGTTGATGTAGAGGAAGATGGGTAAACATGTCGGTATATTGGTCTTACATTATTGTTGCATATAATGGTAATTTGATACCTATAATACTAATGGCCCAAATAATATTTCAGCTACTTCAAATAATTAGTAACTATTGGGTGGCGTGGGCAACCCATACAAAAGAAAATGAGAGTTCCCCTGTTAGAAACTCTCTTCTCATTCTCGTTTATGTTGCTTTGAAATTAAGCAGCTCTTCATGTGTTCTTGTGAGCTTTGTGCTTCTTTCACTGGTTGGACTTGAACACAACTGGCAATCAACTTTTCAGCAATCTACACAATTGATGCAACTCCATTTGGGTGAATACTGAATCAGGCATCAACTAATCAGAGTGCAATGGGCACATTGATTCCTACATAACTACGAGCTTTGGTTGTTGCATTTATACAACTTTTGGGGATCATTGTAGTCCTGTCTCAGATTTCTTGGTAGGTATTCATTGTGTTTATACCAATGGGTTCAACTTGTATATGGTATCATTAATATTACATATCATCAACTAGGGAAGTGGCTTGGTTGTCATTAGTTTCTAGAGCTTCAATTGTACAAAATTTTGGAGAATCAATCTCTGGAGTAGCCACCATTAGAAGTTTTGACCAGGAGTCTTGGTTCATGGAGAGAAATCTCTAGTTGATTGATATGTATACTAGACCTAGTCTCCACAATGTTGGGGCCAATGCATGGATTTCTATTCTGATGGACTTACTATCAAATCTTGCGTTTGCATTCTCTGTAATATTCCTAATGGAAATTTACAATGATAAGCAAAGCATGCATAGTAAAAAAAACAAACACACAAAATTTACAACACATTAAACACCCAAAAATCTCCATAAACTGTGTTAGTTGAGCCATTCTATTAATATAAATGTTGGGTACAAAGGTAAGATGAAAAAACATGCACCTAGGCTTGCCCAAGGAAAACTAACAATGCATAAGTGATGAAATTGACTACTCTAACATGCAATGTGCTTGTCCCCCACAATCTCTCTGCTAACCTAGTGAAAAATTGCATTGTTCGCTACAGAAAATGGTTGTTAGGGTCTCCTCTAGTGCTCAGAAAATTCCGGGAAATTAACCTCAGGCTCTCCTCCAATAACCCACAAAAACCCACGAAGGAATCGGCCAAATGTTGACCTAAAAATTTCAACTCAATTTCCCCCTAGCTCCTCTAGTTGTTGGCTGAGTTGGGACCCCTATTTGACCAAGCGAATCTACCCAAAAAATTCAACCAAATTATTTATGAGCTCCTTGTCAAAAACCCAGGAAAAAAACCAGAAGGGGCTTACTCTAGTTTTGACGCTCCAAAATTGACCTCAAAATGCTTGGCCCTCCTCCACAACCAGATGCTCAGCTTGCTCCTCCACCAAAATGTTGGAAAATCACCCATGATTTCTGCGTATCTAATTTCAAACAACCCCAGCTCTTCAATCCCTTTCACAAGCCAATTATTGGCTTTGCCTCGGAATTTCTGCCCAATTTCCCCCTAGCTCCTCCAGTTGTTGGCTGAGTTGGGACCCCTGTTTGACCCCGCGAATCTACCCAAAAAATTATGCCAAATTATTTATGAGATCCTTGTCAAAAACCCAGAAAAACCCAAAAAGGGTTTTCTCTAGTTTTGCCACTCCAAAATTGACCTCAAAATGCTTAGCCCTCCTCCACAAGTAGAAACTGCAACCTGTAGCAAATGTTGGGCTTGCTCCTCTAGCAAAATGCTAGAAAATCACCCACGATTTCCCCCAATCTAATTCCAAACAACCCCAGCTCCTCAATCCCTTTCACAAGCCAATTGTTGGCTTTGCCTCATCAACTCCTCCAAGAGCCCTTTTGAAATTTCCCCTTTTTGCATCATTGGAGTGTCTATAAGCTCACCAATCACTGTGCATGCAAGTCTAACACCTTCATGATCTTGCTAGCTTCCCCACAGCTGGCCAAGATTATGCTTTGATACCATTGTAATATTCCTAATGGAAATTTTCAATGATAAGCAAACCAAGCATAGTAAAAAAACAAACACGCATAATTTACAACACATTAAACACCAAGAAATATCCATTAATTGTGTTGAGATGAGCCATTTTATTAATATAGATGTTGGGTACAAAGGTAAGATCAGAAAGCATGCACTTGGTCTTGCACAAGGAAACGTAACAATGCCCATGTGATTAAATTGGCTACTCTAACATGCAATGTGGTTGTCCCCAACAATCTCTACGTTGACCCAGTGAAAAACTGCACTGCTGACTGCGAACAATGGTTGTTAGGGCCTCATTCGGTGCCCAGAAAATTTCGGGAAATTAACCGTAGGTTCTGCTCCAATAACCCATGAAGGAATTGGCCAAATATTGACCTCAGACATTTTGGCCCAATTTCCCCCTAGCTCCTCCAGCTCCTGGCTGAGTTGGCACCAAAATGGTAGAAAATCCCACACAATTTCCTTTCCTGCGTCCCAATTGAACCATAAATGTGTGGTATCCTCCCAGCTACCAAAGATGAGTAGAACTTTCCCCCCTGGGGTGGCACTCGTGGCCCACTGAAGAAGAGGGTGACTTGGCCCCCACAAAAGACTGCGTAGTTCCTGGGCAAGATGATGCAGGCCCCTGCTCCAAAAATTCGTACTGTCGTGGAAATACCTCCTTCTCTTTTTTCTTGGAATTTGGTCAAGGAATGCTTCAATGATAGTGTAGCCCCTATCTCCGACACCACTCTCCAACAAGAACTGTGTGGGTCCTTTCTCGCATCCCAGCTAAACCTGAAATGTGTGGTATCCTCCCAACTACCAAAGATTAATAGAACTTGCCTCCCTAGAGTGGCACTTGTGGTTCGCCAAAGAAGATGGTGAGATTTCCATTTGGAAACCTCTGGTGCTAAACAGCACCTGTGACTCAATTGAACAGCTTGAGCAACAATGTGTAAAATTACAAATTATCAAAAGGTACTCAATGTTGCCTTCAACCCTTTATTTATAATTGTTGCTTCGCCTTTCCTTGGGGGTCCCTCATCAAAATATTTTGATCTCCTTTCCACAAAATCAATTATTCCTTGAGGAGTGACACCAGCATTCCACAAAGGTTGATATTTTCTATTTCTACTAAGTCCCATGTACCAAAAATGTCTCAAATGCCCAGATTACAAAATTGTGCTATGCTTGGCACTCCCCTAGTAAACTTCATTAATCCTGTTAAATGAAAAATCAAAATTGGTGATTTTAAATTCTCTTTGGTGTTCCTCATTCGCTTGCCTGGAGATGTAATTAGACCAAGCATTGCAAGGTTGACAATAACATATGGTCTAAATCTGAACATGATACAAACCTGGGTAACATGATGTCTTTGTTTTGTGGAGACCAAGATTATCTCAATGGAGAGAATAATGCAATATTCACGTATTCCCACCGAGCCACCAGTGATCACGGAGAATTGTAGACCAAATCCAACTGTCGATCTAGAGGAACAATAGATCTTCTTTTAGCACAAACACAAGCACATAGCAACATTGTAGAGTGAATGAAATTTAGCAAGTGCTAGACTTATGTCTACCACAAATACAAACATGTTTCCAACAACAACATTGTAGAGTATAATAAATCTAAATGCTGGAAAATCACCCATGATTTCCGCCAATCTAATTTCAAACAACCCCAGCTCTTCAATCCCTTTCACAAGCCAATTATTGGCTTTGCCTCAAAATTTTGGCCCAATTTCCCCCTAGCTCCTCTAGTTGTTGGCTGAGTTGGGGCCCCTGTTTGACCCCGCGAATCTACCCAAAAAATTATGCCAAATTATTTCTAAGATCCTTGTCAAAAACCCAGAAAAACCCAGAAAGGGTTTGCTCTAGTTTTGCCGCTCCAAAATTGACCTCAAAATGTTTAGCCCTCCTCCACAAGCAGAAACTGTAGCCTGTAGCAGATATTGGGCTTGTTCCTCCAGCAAAATGCTAGAAAATCACCCACGATTTCCCCCAATCTAATTCCAAACAACCCCAGCTCCTCAATCCCTTTCACAAGCCAATTGTTGGCTTTGCCTCATCAACTCCTCCAAGAGCCCTTCTAAAATTTCCCCTTTTTGCATCAATGGAGTGTCTATAAGCTCACCAATCACTGTGCATGCGATTCTAACACCTTCATGATCTTGCTAGCTTCCCCACAGCTGGCCAAGATTATGCTTTGATACCATTGTAATATTCCTAATGGAAATTTGCAATGATAAGCAAACCAAGCATAGTAAAAAAAACAAACACGCATAATTAACAACACATTAAACACCAAGAAATATCCATTAATTATGCTGAGCTGAGCCATTTTATTAATATAAATTTTGGGTACAAAGGTAAGATCAGAAAGCATGTACTTGGTCTTACACAAGGAAACCTAACAACGCCCATGTGATGAAATTGGCTACTCTAACATGCAATGTGGTTGTCCCCAACAATCTCTACGTTGACCCCGTGAAAAACTGCACTGCTGACTGCGAACAATGGTTGTTAGGGACTCATTCGGTGCCCAGAAAACTTTGGGAAATTAACCTCAGGTTCTGCTCCAATAACCCACAAAAACCCACGAAGGAATTGGCCAAATGTTGACCTCAAACATTTTGGCCCAATTTCCCCCTAGCTCCTCCAGCTCTTGGCTGAGTTGGCACCAAAATGGTAGAAAATCCCGCACAATTTCCTTTCCTGCGTCCCAGTTGAACCATAAATGTGTGGTATCTTCCCAGCTACCAAAGATGAGTAGAACTTTCCTCCCTGGGGTGGCACTCGTGGTCCACCGAAGAAGAGGGTGACTTGCCCCCCACAAAACACTGCGTAGTTCTTGGGCAAAATGATGCAGGCCCCTGCTCCAAAAATTCGTACTGTCGTGGAAATACCTCCTGCTCTTGTAAATCCTTCTCTTTTTTCTTGGAATTTGGTCAAGGAATGCTTCAATGATAGTGTAGCCCCTATCTCCGACACCACTCTCCAACAAGAACTGTGTGGGTCCTTTCCCGCATCCCAGCTATACCTGAAATGTGTGGTATCCTCCCAACTACCAAATATTAGTAGAACTTGCCTCCCTAGAGTGGCACTTGTGGTTCACCGAAGAAGATGGTGAGATTTCCATTTGGAAACCTCTGGTGCTAAACAGCGCCTATGACTCAGTTGAACAGCTTGAGCAACAATGTGTAAAATGACAAATTATAGAAAGGTACTCAATGTTGCCTTCAACCCTCTATTTATAATTGTTGCTTCACCTTTCCTTGGGGGTCGCTCATCAAAATATTTTGATCTCCTTTCCACAAAATCAATTATTCCTTGAGGGGTGGCCCCAGCATTCCACAAAGGTTGATATTTTCTATTTCTACTAAGTCCCATGTACCAAAAATGTCTCAAATGCCCAGATTACAAAATTATGCTATGCTTGGCACTCCCCTAGTAAACTTCATTAATCCTGTTAAATGAAAAATCAAAATTGGTGATATTACATTCTCTTTGGCGTTCCTCATTCGCTTGCCAGGAGATGTAATTAGACCAAGCATTGCAAGGTTGACAATAACATATGGTCTAAATCTGAACATGATACAAACCTGGGTAACATGATGTCTTTGTTTTGTGGAGACCAAGATTATCTCAATGGAGAGAATAATGCAATATTCACATATTCCCACTGAGCCACCAGTGATCATGGAGAATTGTAGACCAAATCCAACTGTCGATCTAGAGGAACAATGGATCTATCTGAATTGCATGTGCATTATGGGCCACATCTTCTGTTTCTCTTGAAAGGCCTTACATGCACTTTCCATGGAGGTACAAAGGAGGCAGTTGTGGGGCAGACAAAAGGTGGCAAATCTACTCTCATTTAATCCATTTTTGGCATTATGGAACCAACAAAGGGATTGATGGAGTCAACATCTCAACAATAGACCTCCATCAGCTAAGATCCAAAATTAAGCATTATTCCCCAAGAACCAACAATGTTTGGGGCAATATAAGAAATAATTTGGATCCTTAGGAAGACTGCTCGGATGATGAGATTTGGGAGACTTTGGACAAGTGCCAATTTGGTGAAATTATAAAATAAATTTGATTCCAGTACTTGAGAATGGAGGAAACTAGAGTGTGGGTCAATGCCAGCTTGTCTGTTTGTTTTATTATGGCGGAGGTGGGTCCCTTGTCCCACAAACAAGGAAGTCTCATACACCAATTTGGTGTCTGGTTTAGTCATGACCTTAAAATTGGATAATAATAATAATAATAAATTACATGCTTCAAATCACTAATTCATCCAATAAAATTTTCCAAAACCTTTTATCTTCTGAACACATAAATAACCATGAAAATTTTAATCCACTCTTACATAAATCCATTAGAAGCAGCCCCTCTTCCAGAAATTAACTCTGCTATCCATCCATCTATAAAATTCAAATCCACAGGTTTTAATCCATTGCAATTGAAATATCTCAGTAAGAGGTTACAACCATGGACGTACTTTACAACGTGATATGTTTATCCATCCCCAAAAGAACTTTTGTAAACTCCGTGACACCATAAATGTCTTCTCCAACCAGCTCTAGAAATTCTCCTCTCACTTAGAGGACACAATATTGTTTCAAATGCTATTGCAATTACATTTTTGAAAACTATCTGGATTTGTTTGTGGTATGGGAGGCAAGCGATACTTGGATTGCACCCCTGGTGAACGGAAGAGCAACAGAATTCTTCAAAGCAACAAGAGGGCTTCGTCAGGGATGCCCTCTCTCCCCCCTCCTCTTTGTAATCCAAGCCTTAGTTCTAAGTTTCTACTTGGACAAGAAGCAGGCAGATCAAGAGATTTTGGGCCTTAAAATTGCAAGAGGGGTCAAAAATATAAACCATGCTCTATTTGTCGACGATTCTATCTTGCTGGGGACTGCCTCTGTCCTTACGGATTCAAGGTTCAAAGTGGTGTTGGAGGACTTCTGTAAAGCTGTAGGCAGCATTCTCAACAAGGGTAAATGCCGCATTTACTGCTGGAACACCTCTGCCAGCATCCTCTGTGCCATCTCAAGATGCATGGGCTTTGCAACATCGTCAAGCTGGTCATCGTTCAAGTACTTGGGCCTCCCAATCTTCCAAAGAAGCGCCTACAACAAAGACTGGCTCCCTCTGCTCGAAAAATTCAAGCTTAGGATCCAGGCTTGGGGTTTCTCTTGGCTCAACATCGTAGGTAAGTCTGTCTTTATCAAAGATGTTCTTAGCAACCTGCCTATATTTCAATTCTCTGTTATGTTGGCTCCCTCATGTATCCTCAAAAAAATGGAGGACTTTATTCGAATTTTTTTTCTGGAAAGGTGGGAAAAATAATGAAAACAAAATTCCTTTGGTAAGCTGGGACAAAGTCACCAAGCCTTTGATGGAAGGAGGCCTGAGTTTAAAAGATCTATGTACCCAAAACGTGGCCATGGGAGCTAAATTCATTTGGCGTCTCATTGCTCCAAAGCTTGGCTGGGCTCAAAAGGCTTTGCGGAAGAAATACTTTCACGGACCCAGAAAACGTTGTCTCGACAATCCTTGCATAAATACTGGTTCGCAATTTACCAAGCTATTGGTTAAAGCCACTCCTCTGATTAATCTGAACACATTCTAGATCCCAGGCAATGGAAAACATATTAAAATTTGGGGGGATCGTATCATGGACTATCTGCCCCTTGCTGAGTCCTTCTCCCTTCAAGCGTTGAAGACTTGGATGACTAACGCAGGCCTCTCAACTCTTTGGGACATCTCATGTTGGAAGGAAAATCATTGGCTCTGTTGGAAGCAGATTCAAGTTCCACTGGAGCTAAAATGTAATTGGGAGGACATGCTGAAGCTACTCAATGGAATGGCGCTGATCCATGAAAGGAGAGCTGACAAGCGTCACTGGGGCACCATTCGAGCTCTTATTCTGTGGCGCTGGGATATAGAAAATTGCAGGAAATTCCCTACATCCCTTCTAATCCAGCATCGTGGAAGGGGCTCTGGAGACGCAAATCCATCCCAAAAATCAATTTATTCTGTTGGCTTGCTTGCCACAACAGAATTCTGACTGAGGATAGGCTGAAGATCAGAGGTTTTCACGGGCCTTCTATATGCCGCTTATGCAGTGAGAAAGAAGAAAATGCAAGTCATCTTCTGTTGAGCTGCAAATTCGCAGAGGAAATCTAGCAGGGCATTCTAAGCTCTTGGAAAAATAAAATGAATTTCCCCTCCTCCATCAGTGATTTATTTGCTAATTGGCTACAAATGTATCCATGAGACTTTCCAAAGAATGAAAGCTTCAAAGCTGTCTGACTCACCTTGCCCAAGATCATTATCTGGAAAATTTAGCTGGAGAGAAAGAAAAGAATTTTTAGAGATAAAAGGCAGGATATAAAAATTATCATAGTCAGGGTTAAATGTCTATTGAAAGAAATTTTGGGGAGCCAGCTTGAAGATCCTAATTTAAATCACCAAGAGTTGGATTGGGGTGCCATGATGGGCCTCAAGTTTTCAGAAATTGTTAGGCAAAGCAAGCCTCCCTTAGAATGGAAAATTAGAAGCAATGAGAAGGACTTCTCAATTTGGTCTAGCAAGCATTCGAGACCTACTCTTTTCTTTGACAGGGCAGCCAAAGGCAACCCTGGACTTGCTAGCGCTGGAGGAGTAATCAAGAACATTGAAGGCAGAACTGACCTCAGTTTCGCCTGGGGACTCGGCCACAACACAAGCATGCAAGCAGAAGCATTAGCCTTGCTCCAAGGCCTCAAGAAAACCAAGGAATTAGGCATCAAAGAAGTAACCGTAATAGGCGATTCGCAGACCATCATAAAAACAATGGTGGAAAACTCAGTACATACAAATTTCAATTTTGCTAGAGTGGTGGCTAGAATTAAAACTCTGGCCAAGTCCTTTCAGAGAATAAAATTCTTTCATGTGTTGAGGGAGAACAACAGAGATGCAGACTCAGAAGCAAATAAAGTAGTCCATCTCTCAGCAGGCTCTCTTTTAAGATACCGGGTCGAAGATTGGGATCCCATTCCCTAAATCCAAGTAATCATGTTTTATTGCATTTCGCTGAATCAATTTGTATGTATCCACAAATTAGGGAAGATTGCGGAGATTGACTCAATTGCAAATTGTATGAATCCCCGGCTCTTAACCTTCTGGGTAATAGAGGTCTAGGCAAGAGAAGAATGTTGGGATTTGAAACTGAATTTTGTAATCTGGTTTGAGGAAATTTTGGCCAAGGCATCAATATAAAACCACTATCCGTTCCTGTAAAAAAAAAACCATCTTTGAAAAATTTACAAAACCATACTATAGGTTCACTATGGATCCTATGCTGCAAGATTGTTATAGATCACATGTTATAGGATTAATGTTGAACCCTTGCTATGGATGGAAACCTATACTCTTTGCTATAGATCATGTGCCATAAAATCATGTATTTCAGATCTTTTTTATTGGCATGATGTGGATTTAGTTCCACTAATATTGGAAAGGCATCTTTTGAATAGTTCACTAATGATCATACATGCATATAATTGTGTTTCCACTCTTGTATATTGAATTGGTTGTATAGTTGTGTCATATCGAAGAATTTTTTTTTTTATCAGCTCAAAGATTGTTGTTGATTCTCAAACATCATTTTAGAATATTTTCCTTAATTAAGATATTTTTAAAATTATATAAAGAAGGCCCCCTACTTTGCGAGTAATAAAGGATTGAAAAATCACTTGACTTGTCTACAAATTATTGTGTTAAACAAAAGCCATTTGCATAAATAGGGATGTGTGTTTTCTATGTGTGATTGCTTCAACAATACTCGATTCTATGGATGTGGGACCTGCTCCATATAGAACAAGTGCCATGTTTGAATTTTATAAGACACATTTTAGTTTTGTACATTGTAGTTTATTCCTATAGAATGTAACTTGAATTTTTTTTATTTTTTTTTTACATGTATGTGTTACGTTACTTTCATGTTTGTTGTTTATATTTCATGTTCAGCGGGTGATTGCTAATCATCATTTATTTCTTCATACTTGAACATAAAATTCTATACATAATTGATGCAATCATAATTTGGTGTGAAAGAATATTTTCTTATCATTAAATAGTTCAAAGATAGAATATTAGTGTTTCATGTTCTTGATGGCCAGTGAAAAGTATTCATGTTATGATGTGAGTTGTGTAGAAATTTATAAACACAATAATGTATTTCCAGATTCTCCTGATTTAAAAATTTAATCTTATGTTAAATACAAAATCATCCCACTTAATTCTTTGCAGAAATTAAATCGCCAATTGCAAACATATGAAGAAAAAATCAATCGCACATAACAAGATGTTTTACCGAGAAAGCTTATAACTAAAAACCCCAACTATCATATATTATGTATATCAATGGAACATGTAACAATCTCATACAAAGCTCAGCTCGTAGAGCTCTTAGTACAATATACAATCGTCACACACTGTCATGCAGAAATTTTCATATCTATGCACCAATTTCTTGCCTCTTGACAGCCTGCCTCCACTGCGTAATCCCTGCCGAAGAAGATCCCTGAATGAACTCGATCTTGCCTTGCCTGTACTGCACAATCCTCATTGGCAACTCCAATGTGTGTGTAGATGCATTGAATGCATCACTATAGTCACAACGATAGTCAAACACACCCTTTCACCTGTCTCCCCACTGGGTCTCCAATGGATCTGACATGCAAGTAGTCAACTGCTATATTTCTTCAGTTGCAAGTAAGACACTACTTATGAATTGATTAAATAATTAATTCACTCATCTTTCACTAGTGTATCTTTAGTTACAACTAGCACAACTGAGTTTAACTCACTTAATTGAGTTAAACTAAATAACAACTCCCATAATTACTCTTACAACTCTGTTACAATTGTGTCACACTCAGTTACAATGAAGTCCATCATGCATGAGTCACCAACCAACCTTGCAACTCGTAATTCCTTCATCCCACTGATGTGCCACATCTGTTCACTGAAAATCAAGTGCTCCAAGAGAATAAGTTATTATTTATTGTCTGATTATTACTGAGGGCTAATAATAATTGACATGCATTCTATTTTTAGATTAGAGATCTATAAATAGACTTCGCCCATCTTCTAAAAATAGAAATTCATCCAAAGATACAATTTTCTCAACCATCTAGAATCAGCATCCTGCTAATTTTAGAATATGCTTACCATTCTAAAAATAGACATACACCTAAAAATAGCTTGCAGGCCCCACCTAGTGAAGGTGCTTAATTTTCACTAGGATCATCATCTTGTTGAATCTCAACACTCCCTCTCAACAAGAAATGTATTATCCTTCACCCCAATCCTATCTCTATGGTATTCGAATTTGCTCCTGGTGAGCGCATTCGTCAGAATATCTGCATCCTGATCTTCCGTAGGAATGTACTTAAGCAACATGATCTTCCGCTGCACACAATCTCTGATATGATGATACTGGATATCTATATGCTTAGATCTATCATGAAACACGGGATTAATTGAGAGATTAATGCAACTCTGATTATCACAATGAATCACTGTAGGATATAAATGAGAACCGAACAAACCGACCAGGATCTTCCTCATCTGGAGTAGGTTGCTTTAACAAGCTGTTTGCCATGTATTAAAAACTGTGAAGCTGAGTGCCACAAAATCTCGGCTGCTGATGCTACCCAAGAGAAATAGGCGTAGATCCGATACGAGAACCTCATTAGTGTGCTCTTTCACTGGGTCCATTTTTTGCCCAATCGCATCTTATAGGAAGCCATGCAACTTCCTCAGCAAAATTAAATGTACACAGGCATACTCGGATGACACTTTGAGATGTCTCGGGACGTAACTATTTTGCCTTCGAAGAGCTTGGTAGGCTTAACCATCACTTGACTAAGCTGGTTCACCGCATAGCATATGTCCGGTCTTGTATTAACTAAATACATGAGTGAACCCACCAACTGTCGATAGACAGTAGCATCCACTACCTCTGCCGATGTAGCATCCTCTTCCCTCCAATTTCCTAGAAGAGGAGTATCCATGGGTTTGCAGTCCTCCATGTGAAACTTACCGAGTATCTCCCGAGCATAATTTCCTTGAGACACAAACAGTTCACCTTCTCGCTGCCATATTTCCAATCCAAGGAAATAATGAAGGAGACCCATATCCTTCATCTCCGACTCCTTTTGGGTCGGGGCCCCTTGCATGAGTGTATCAGCTGCTCATCACCCGTTAGTATTAAATCATCAACATAAAGAACAATGATTAAAATCTTACCCTCCACCACAATCTGGTATAGGTTTGCATCCGCCTCACTCTTGGTGAAGCCAAGTCCAGTGAAATAACTGTCGATCCAAGTGTACCAAGCACGGGGTGCTTGATTCAGTCCATAGAGCGCTCTTTTGAGTCTTCACACATGTAACTCGCTGCTGAAGATCTCAAATCCTTCAGACTGCTCAATATACACTTCTTCCTCGATGATCCCATTAAGGAACATAGTCTTCACATCCATCTAATGAATGTGCCAACCCATCTGCGCTGAGAGAGAAATGATGGTCCTTATGGAAGAATACCATGTGACAGGTGCAAAGGTTTCTTCATAATAAATCCCCTCGATCTGTGAGAACCCCCGGGCAAAAAATCTTGCCTTATACTTCTCAACACTCCCATCAGCAACTTGGTTTACCTTGTAGATCCATCTTGAACCTACCACTAATTTATCAACTGGCCTTGGAACAATTTCCCAAGCACTGTTTCTGACAATGGAGTCATATTCCTCCACCATGGCATCTACCCATGTGGGCTCCT
Source organism: Pinus albicaulis (assembly GCA_034641835.2). Classification (NCBI taxonomy): domain Eukaryota; kingdom Viridiplantae; phylum Streptophyta; class Pinopsida; order Pinales; family Pinaceae; genus Pinus; species Pinus albicaulis. The sequence goes on along the minus strand of CM076575.1, from coordinate 1,984,029,233 downwards.
GTGCTGCTTCTTGAAAAGAAGATGGCTCTGTCACGATATACTTGCTCATGAGAGCCATGTATCCAGTGAATCAGTCAGGAGACTGTCTCTGTTTGTGTTGTGAAGTAGGGGCTCCCACATTTTGTGCTGCATCAAGCTTCAGCCTCTCAGCTTATGTGGTATGCTTTTTTCCAGTTCTGATGCTTGGTTATGCATGAATGGACTCCACTCCATGAATCTCCTCATGTGGCTAATCCACATCTAGAGGCTCATCTTTGGGAACAAGCAGTTCCTCCTTTGCATGCAAGTCTAGCTCCCTCTCAAGCATTGCTCGTGCAACACCCACGATCATTATGTTCTTCCTCTCTGTCACCCCATTTTGTTGTGGGTTATTCAAAGCATTATGAGTTCTCTTCGAATTCCTTCTTTGCTACAGAAGTCTTTGAATTCGTTCGATATATATTCACCACCATTATCGCTCCGCAAAGCCTTCACTTGCTTTCCCGACTCTTTCTCCACCAATGCTTTAAACTCACAGAACTTTGAGAATGTTTGATCTTTCTTTTACATGAAGAAGATCCAGCATCTACGAGAATAGTCATCAACAAAAATAACATAATACCTGTGCTTTGTTGTTGAAGCAATCGAGAATGCTCCACACACGTCTGTGTGAATTCTCTCCAGGATCACCAAGGCACGATTCTCCTTTTCATGAAAGGTGGTCTTCACAAACTTACCCATAGTACATCCCTTGCACTGATCTATCTACGCAAGTGTACCCTTGGGAAGTCCAGTAGAAATCTGCTGCAAAATCTTTAGGGTGTCATGGTGAATATGGCCCAATCTCCTGTGCCATAATTCACCCTCATCCTGGCTCACCACTTCTTCTTCTTTGCCCACCATTGAAGCGTGGCCATCTACCTCCATCTTGTAGAGATTCTTAACTTGAATCCCTATCCTCTTGGTTTGACTCGTTGTTTTATGTCGCAGGAAAGCTTTTCCATCGCTGAAAACAACGTCATAACCTCTGTCCTCCAACATCATGACTGAGACCAAGTTCTTCTTCAAACCTGGAACATCCATAAAATCTTTCAACAGAAATGGTTTACCTGACTCCCTCTCAAAGGTAATGGTACCAATGTCGGTCGCATTGTATTGTCCATCGTCACCCATCTCTATATGAATTTGGAGATATTTCTCCTCCAAGTCGCTGAAAATCTCCTTATCTCCCGTCATGTGGAAGGAAGCACCACTATCAAGATACCACACCGATCCCATTGCGCTTGAAACCAAGAATGAGATCAAAGAGAAATCAAGTTCAAATTGCGAGGCAAGGGCCTCACCAGCTGCATCTCCAACAACCTTCTTGTTATTGTTTTTATGTGGGCAGTTAGTGTTGAGATGCCCATGTTTGTGACAGTGAAAACATTTCACCTTGGACAAATCCAGCTTCTTGCCTTTAGCCTCGGATTTTGGATGGGATTTCTTCCACTTCCCTTTCTTCGCTTTGGCAGCCAAAGCACAATCCTCTTCATCATCATGTTTTGATGAAGAGCCATCCCTGGTACTCCGCCATATCTCCTCCTGCACTAGATCCAACCAAAGTCGCTCCCAATTCGGTAGTTTCTCTCACCCATTGACAGAGTCTTGATAATTGTGCCAACTCTTTGAAAGTCCAAGGAGAGACAAGCTCACCAAGTCATCATCAACAATTGTAATTCCCACACTCCCTAGCTCATCTCTACATTAGACAAACTTTGTGAGATACTTTGGAATACTGTCGCCCTTCTCCATTTTGATTTTTCTAAGTTTATCATTCAGTGCCAACTTCCTATGGTTGCTGCTGCTTTGAAAAAGATCTGTTAAAGCCTTCCACATTGCAAATGAAGTGGCTTTCCCGTGAAAGCTTGACACAATATGGTCTTTCACACCTTCCAATAAAATTATTCTTGTCTTCGCTACTTTCTTTTGCCAGGAGTCAAGTAATGTAGCATCCGTCAAAGTGGGCTTAGGAACATTGCTATCGATGAACTCCTTCAAGCCATTATCTTCAAGCACTGCCTCCATCCTATCCTTCCAGGCTATGTAGTTCGAGATGCCCTCGAGTGAATACTCCATCCGCGACCCATTGAAAGCCATTTCAATGTTTACTCAACTATCGCACCAAGAAATTCTTGTAGCAAATTCGAATTGTTCCACCAGCACAAAACTCAGCACCGCTTCAATATTGCAATCTCTAGTGATTAACATTGGTCCGATACCATGTAGAAATTTATAAACACAATAATGTATTTCCAGATTCTCTTGATCTAACAATTTAATCTTATGTTAAATACAAAATCCTTTCACTTAATTCTTTGCGGAAATTAAATCACCAATTGCAAACATATGAAGAAAAAATCAATCGCACATAACAAGATGTTTTATCAGGAAAGCCTAAAGCTAAAAGCCCAAACTATAATATATTATGTATATCAATGGAACATGTAATAATCTCATACAAAGCTCAACTCATAGAGCTCTCAGTACAATATACAATCGTCACACACTGTCATGCATAAATTTGCATATCTATGCACCAATTTCTTGCCTCCTGACAGCTTGCCTCCACTGCACAATCCCTACTGAAGAAGATCTCTTAAGGAATTCGATATTGCCTTGCTTGTACTGTGAAATCCTCATTGGCAACTCCAATGTGTGTGTAGATGCATTGAATGCATCACTATAGTCACAACTGATAGTCAAACACACCCTTTCACCTGTCTCTCCACTGGGTCTCCACTGGATCTTACATGCAAGTAGTTAACTGCTGTATTTCTTCAGTTGCAAGTAAGACACTACTTGTGAATTAATTAAATAATTAACTCACTCATCTTTCACTAGTGTATCTTTAGTTACAACTAGCACAACTGAGTTTAACTCACTTAACTGAGTTAAATTAAATAACAACTCCTATAACTACTCTTCCAACTTTGTTACAACTGTGTCACACTCAGTTACAACGAAGTCCATCAAGCATGAGTCACCAACCAACCTTGCAACTCGTAATTCCTTCAGCCCACTGATGTGCCACATCTGTTCACTAAAAATCAAGTGCTCCAAGAGAATAATTTACTATTTATTGTCTGATTATTATTAAGGGCTAATAATAATCGACATGCTTTCTATTTTTAGATTAGCGATCTATAAATAGACTTCGCCCATCTTCTAAAAATAGAAATTCATCCAAAGATAGAATTTGCTCAACCATCTAGAATCAACATCCTACTAATTTTAGAATATGCTCACCATTCTAAAAATAGACATACACCTAAAAATAGCCTGCGGGCCCCACCTAGTGAAGATGCTTAATTTTCACTAGGATCATCATCTTGTTGAATCTCAACAAGCTGATGTTCTACCTTTTTGAAACTTGGGTTGAGTTTCATTACTTATATAGTCTAATTGATATATCACTTGAATCTACTGAAGAGTTGTTGTAATATGGGAATGAAGTTACGATTCATGAGCTGACACTATTTAAGATGCTCAACCAAAGTTTCTTGCAAATAACATGTGTGCATTTTCTTGAGCTTACGCAGCACATGGATCCATTCATGTTACAGAGGCATAATTCTTGGTGTTGTAGATTCCTATACCTACTAATATTGTGCAAGGGAATATTTCATAGGATTGATGACCTAGTCTTTGTTCTTGGATTTATCCTAACTTTTCATCCATATTGGGTGCATGAAAAGCTCATATCTCTCATAGATAAACATTGATTGCATTTTGTCCTTAAGATTAAAAATGGTATAAGATGCAATGTATACACTTAATAAACAAGATTAGGTTACATTTATGAGTTGAAATGATGTGCTCAAGAAAAAAAAAATGTGCTATATTGTAACTAAATAAATAACATATACAGTGAAGCCTTGAAGGCACTAGAAACATATACAAAGATATGAATGAATAATATGAAAAAGACTGGCATAAGAACATTTTTTATTAATGAATAATGGTGACATAGAGGAGGTCCGCTGACAGGGTTTGCGTTTGTAGATGTTTATGCACATGTACAACTTATAATAGTTACTAGACCATGCACCAACATGTGAGCTATGTGCTGATGTGGAGGGAAAATCCCACTCGCAACCTTAAAGACTCTTAACCCTACATCAGAGGCGTCTTAACCTTGCATTTTTAACAGCCTCCAATATCGCCCCAAGGGCTCTGTCAATGAGGGTTGTATGTCCTTGCCAATAGCCACATGACATACAAAGCATTGAGAGGTGCCATAGAGCCGCTTGCAGGCTTTTTCTGAAACATGAAGCCCTTCAAGGAGGTGGATCCGTTTAGAATCTCACTATGTGGCCATAGTAGAGAGTGACTGTAGGAGCGCCTATGCTAGCACGTCGGGGAATCCCCTATTTCAGTGTAGGGAATGTTTGATATTCAAGAAATCATTGGAGTGTCTTTCACCCATGCTCAGGAGGGGTAGCACCGTTGTGTGCTTTAGAAAGCATCCACTACTAGTACTAAATGTTGGTGTTGATTATGATGCTTACAAAGCCTCTGTGGTAGATTCACAGCCAAAATAACCAGGGGAAGGTGCATGATGGGGAGCTGGAACAAGCTCTCGTGATGTTTATTGAAATCCAAATCGGGCGCAATGCTTAAGGCTTGGTAAGGTTCCCTTGGTCAGGCCATGGAAAAGGTTGAGTGTGGGAAATGTTGTGGTCAAAGAGGGCCAAAAATTAGCATTATAATGTAATTATCTAATCCTTATCCCCTCATCAAGAAAAACCATAGTCATGGAAATTTTTTATTGGTATGCCCAGATTTCCCTCTAATGTGATTCGATGAGGATGTGAGGATGTGGCTCGGAGGTAAAAACCTGAAAGGGTTGAGTTGCGTAACAATGGGGTTCACCTGGATGATGGTAGATGGGACAAGCTAGCTGACACGCAAGCTTGGTAGTTTTTCCATTGGTTGGATGAGACACCCACAAGCCACGTAGGGTCAGAGCCTGCAACCTAGAAGAACTAGAGAAGTATCATAATCACATTAGTGAGATGATGTTAGTTGAGATGAGCTAGCTGACACTGCCAGCCCGATGATTTTGCTATTGGTCACAGGTGGACCCTTTGACATGTCACCTCAATACAATGAAACCAAAGGCATAAGGGAGGATGGAACAAAAAAAATCGGGATAGAACAAGCATGATGACATGGCAGAGTCACCACATGTACTAATCAGGAGCAAGGAGCGTGTGTGAAAGTGACCCCACCCAAGTTATTCAAAAGGAGCGATGGATAGATTTGTCAGGATAGCGCACTGGGACGATGTTGGCACGATGACATATGCCCAAAATTTAGATAGAATGTAACTTGAAATTTTATTTCTTTTACATGTATGTGTTACGATACTTTCATGTTGGTTGTTTATATTTCATGTTTAGCGGATGATTGCTAATCATCATTTATTTCTTCATAATTGAACATAGAATTCTATAAATAATTGATCTAATCATACTTTGGTGTGAATGAATATTTTCTTATCATTTAATAGTTCAGAGATCGAATATGAGTGTTTCATGTTCTTCATGGACAGTGAAAAGTATGCATGTTATGATGTGAGTTGACATTCTACCTTTTTGGAACTTGGGTTGAGCTTCATTACTTATATAGTCTAACCGATATATCACTTGAATCCATTGAAGAGTTGTTGTAGTATAGGAATGAAGTTATGATTCATGAGCTAACACTATTTATGATGCTCAATCAAAGTTTCTTGAAAATAATATGTGTGCATTTTCTTGTCTGTAAGCAGCACAGGGATCCATTCATGTTACAGAGGCATAATTCTTGTTGTTGTATACTCCTATAACTGCTAATATTATGTAAGGGAATATTTCATAGGATTGAATGACTTAATAAGCAGGATTGGGTTACATTTCTGAGTTGAAATGGCGTGCTCAAGAGAAAAAAAAATGTGCTCTATTGTAACTATATAAATAACATATATAGTGAAGCCTTTGAAGGCATTAGAAACATATACAAAGATATGAACGAAGAATATGACAAAGATTGGCATAAGAACCATTTTTATTAATGAATAATGGTGACATAGAGGAGGTTTGCTGATAGGGTATGTGTCTGTAGAATTTTATGCACATATACAACTTATAATAGTTACTATATTGTGCACCAACATGTGAGCTATGTGTTGATGTGGAGGGAAACTCCCTCTCGCAACCTCAAAGACTCTTAACCCTACATCAAAGGCATGATAGCCTTGCATTTTTAGCAACCTCCATTCTCTCCCCAAAGGCTCTGTCGATGAAGGTTGTATGTCCTTGCTAATAGCCATTTGACCTAGAAAGCATTGAGAGGTGCCATAGAGCCGCTTGCAGGCTTGTTCTGAAACATGAAGCCCTTGGTGTGTGGTAAGGGAGGTGGATCCCTTTAGAAGGTCACTATGGGGTCATAGTAGAGAGTGACTGTAGGAGCACCTATGTTGGCATGTCGAGGAATCCCCTATTTTAGTGTGGGAATGTCTAATGGTCAAGAACTCATTGGAGTGGCTTTCGCCCAAGATTAGGAGGGGTAACACCGTCGTGTGAGTTATAAAGCATCCACTACTAGTATTGAATGTTGGTGTTGATCATAATGCTTACAAAGCCTATGTGGTAGATTCATAGCCGAAATAACCAATGGAAGGTGCTTGACGAGGAGCTGGAACAAGCTCTCATGATGCTTATTAAAATCCAAATTGGGCGCAATGCTTAAGGCTTGGTAAGGTTCCCTTGGTCAGGCCATGGAAAAGATCGAGTGTGGGAAATGTTGCGGTCGAAGAGGGTTGAAACTTAGCCTTATAATGTAATTGGCTAATCCTTATCCCCTCATCAAGAAACACCATAGTCTTGGAAATTTTTTATTGGCAAGCCCCTATTTCGTTCTAACGTGATTGGGTGAGGATGTGAGGACATGGCTCAGAGGTAAAAACCTGGAAGAGTTGAGGTGTGTAGCAATGGGGTTGACCGAGATGATGTTAGACGGGACAAGCTAGCTGACACACAAGCTCGGTAGTCTTGCCATTGGTTGGATGAGACACCCACAAGCCACGTAGGGTTGGAGCATGGAACCCACAAGAACTAGCGAAGTATCATACGCACATTAGTGATATGAGCTCGTTGACACGCCAACCCGACGGTCTTGCTATTGGTCAAAGGTGGACCCTTTGACATGTCACCTCACTACAATGAAACCAAAGGCATAAGGGAGGATGGAACAAAAAAGTCGTGATAGAACAAGCAAGATGACGTGGCAGAGTCACCACATGTACTAATCAGGAGCAAGGAGCGTGTGTGAAAGTGACCCCACCCAAGTTATTTAAAAGGAGCGATGAATAGAGCTGTTAGGATAGTGCATTGGGATGATGTTGGCATGATGACATATGCCTGAAACTATACCATTATCCGGAAGGGTGGCCCACTATCCACATAAACCTAGAAGACTTAGGTCGAAAAAAATGAAGGGTGCATCGAGGGAAGCACTGAGATAGTAAGTACCACATGATGTCATCTGATGTCACCCCATAGGTTTCAACCCTTTTATGTGGAAAATTCTCTTCTACAAACAAAAGTGAACTCCCTAGATCTAGTGGCCTTATTTACAAACAACAGGGGAAAATATTAATGTTTTCCTTAATTAGAATATGGAAGAAAGACCTACGTGGAATTTATAAAAAGCCCTCCTCTTCCCCTTTTTTGTAAGCTCCAACTCTAGCTCCAAGTGCTATAAATGGAACATGCAAAATGACTAAAACAAGTAAGATAATTACAATATCAACATAGCATAATATCTCTAATCAATGAGTCGAAAGGCATTGAAATACATAAGCATCAACATGACACAAGTATAAGGAAACAAAGTTCTTTTTATATTAATAAAAGAAGGAGAGAGTTACAACCATTTATAGATGCTTGACTTTGTAGATGTCTCCCCAATTATCTTGTCTTTCCTTGCCCCAAAGCAATCCTTCAACCTAAACCCTAATGCATCAATGGATGATGATTCCTTAAGCTCAAAGTACCATCACGAGGGCACTAGTAATCTCCAAAAACCAACCCAGATTCTATGGGAGGCAATGAATTTATAGAGTAAATAGGTTAGTTTTGGTTTCACCAATCTAGGACTTAGATCCACATATTAAGGAGGATAAGCACTAGGGATAAGAGATAGGATATTTGGAGTAGGAATTCAAGACATATATCAGTGGTAAATGGTTAAAACCACCTTAGAAGCTTCTAGAAAGTATATATATATATATATATATATATATATATATATATATATATTGGTAATTCTAGAATCATCGCACCTGAAAATAATGGAAACCTGTGCTAGTCAGTGCAGGTGATTAGTTATGCAAGTTGCAACCATTGCAGGTGGACTGAAGTGTAGGGTGCATGGGGACAAAAGCATAGTTTTTTATCTAACTGACCTAGAAGATGGAGAGGTAATGCTTAGGGATTTGCAAAGGGATAAAAACAAGGTCTCAAGGATGTTGGTTGATCTGGTTTTTAGGCCATTTGATTGGATGCGACGAAATTACCTATAAGATATTTTCCCCTAAAGTAAAAAGTTAGAAGCAGTGGCTGAGGAATGAAGTGATTTGCCTTGTGATAAGTCTAGATCAAGAATAGAATGGTCGAGATCATCATATGTTACAATATTTATTATCATCATGATATCATCGTTGAGGGAGGCATATCCATACTAAACATATAAGCCAATATACATGTACAATGATAAAAGAAGTCGTGTCCACTGACGAAGGAGTGTGGACCCATGCTTGGATGACTCTTTGAATAATCATAACCATCATACTTTGTAATCTTATATGAATCCATAAATTGTAGCCCAGATGGATGGAACTAGATTTAGGGCCTTCTACCTCATCACTCGATAGTACGAGTCTAGCCATGTGAATAAATGAATTGGAGTTGAACATGGTAGGCACCATCTGATTACCGACCAATAATGTAAGTTGTTAACAGATATGAGAGGAACCACCAATAATGATAATGGCCCTAAAGGTACTATCGTACAATCCATGAGGCATGAATGAATGAGTTGAAGTCGAACACAACACAAAATCTTTCGGTTGAAGGCCAATGATGAGAAACTATCATCGAAAGCAATGAAACCTGCCATTGAGGTATGCAAGATCCAAGGTACCGGAAGGAGTTTCTAAGTCAACCACCTAGATAATGAGATGATGTCGACAAGAAGTGACCCGTCGAAGGAGGGCCTTGATGTATTCCTCATCAACGACATGAAAAAAATATCAAAATTTGAGACAAAATGATATCGATGTAGAGTTGGTTCAGGAACGACAGACATGAAAGAAGGCTCAAGATACTGTAGCAGATGTCAATTGAGGGACTTCTATTTAACATATCAATGAAACTTTATGGAGTTCAAAATTAACTAAAATATTCCTTTTTCATTAGCAGTCCATCCTAGGCACCATCTAATTACTGGCTAATAATGTAAGTCATTAACAGATGTGAGAGGAACCACCAATAATGATAATGTCCCTCAAGGTACTATAGTACAATCCATGAGGTGTGAATGAATGATTTGAAGTTGAACACCACACAGAACCTTCCGGTTGAAGGCCAATGATGAGAAACTATCACCGAAAGCGAGGAAACCTTCCATTGAGGTATGCAAGATCTAAGGTACCGGAAGGAGTTTCTAAGTCAACTTCCTGGATAATGAGTCGATGTCGACAGGAAGCGACCTGTCGCAGGAGGGCCTTGATGTAGCCCTCATCAATGACATGAAACAAATATCAAGATTTGAGACAAAATGATATCGATGTAGAGTTGGTTCAAGAACGACAAACATGAAAGAAGTCTCAAGATATCATAACAGATGTCAGTTGAGGGAATTCTCTTGAACATAACAATGACACTTTATGGAGTTGCAACATTGACTTAAAACCGAATACGAAGGCTTTTGATATGGTGTTATTATCCAAAGAGACAATTATATTTCCTAACCCAGTAGTCACAAAGATGAAGTGAAATAGTGTCATGTTCAAGAGCGACTCACTGCAATTAATAGGTTTCCCAATTTCCTAACCATTTCTGGACAATGCCTCTTTATTTTTTATAACCTTGAGAAGGATAACATATGGTTTATTTATAAGTTCATCCTTTGGATGAATCCTTATGAGTATATTTAACGAACCCTGAAAAGGAGTGGTTTGGTCCCATCATGCTCGATGATTCCAATGTTGTTTGATGGTTTAACGAGTCCAGTGAAGGTGTAACTCTACTTCTTTTTCATGTTTACAGAGTTTAAAAAAGAGGCAAAAAATAAAACTCTAAAAGGTTTCTTTTCTTAAATTTAGTCTCTTGAGTCCGAAAAGGAATAAAATGATACTCAGGAGAACCTTTTAGTCTTGTTTGACTAAAGTATTCCTTTTTTGTAAGTAGTCCATCCTAGTCCGGAAAAGGGCTAAACTTATATTGGGAAGACACCTTTTCATTTACTTTATCAAGTTCGAAAAGATAAGTGCTCAACAATATTTTCATGTTTTGGAAGTATGAAAAGATCAGAAAGAGGACTTTGGGGGGTTCTTTTTTGTAAGTTTACGAAACCCGAAAAAGTGATAAAAGTGTGCTCTTTAATCAAAATGACATGTATTCAACTTAAAATATGCATTACATCCTTCAATTAACTTTTTTCCTGCTCAAAAAAATACATAAGGATTAAAAAATATGATATATGGTAAAAATTATGTCAAAATATTAAAAATATATTAAAATAATGACTAATTGACCATAAAAAGTGAAAAGTAAAAAAATTTCTTACCATTTTCATTTTACCTCTTGTGAGTGAGCTCTGAGTGCATTTTACCCTCAAACTTCTTCAAGTAATTGCAACCAATCCAGTGGACCATTTCCTGCACTGTTAGTTCTAGGTAGAAGATCTGTCCTTTCTCTCCTTTTTCACAGTTTTTATTTTTCATTTATTGCAAGTGTTTTTAGATTTTTCAGTGGTTTAGGGTCTAAAAATTTGCCTTAGGCCCATCGCACCCTCTCTATATCGAGAGGTGCATTGGGTATGCCTAATTTACACTAGGAAGAAGGGACCAGCGCACTTGCTAGGAAGCCAAAGTGCATTGGGTCACTCTTTCTATGGAAAGGAATGTGCGATGGGTGCAGTTTGGGAAAACATTGTGTTTTTGAGTTAGATTTCTCTCAAAATTTTGCATGAGGCTAATTTTAAGTGTTATTCTTGTGATTTTGCATCTATTTACCGAAGCTAAAATGGTTTTGAGATGGAGAGAAAGAGAACATGAATCCCAATATTTGGTTGCTGCAAATGACCCAACAACAATACAAGCTCTAAGGAACTATGGGCTCCATAATTTTTTCTTGATTCTAGGCATGAGAGCCCAACTTGATTTACTAGAATATTTGGTCAGAGCATGGGATTTTCAGGGATATTTATTCAGGATTAGAGCACATACTATCACAATAGAGGTGAAGGATATCTATTTCTTGACATAGTTATCTGGGAGAGGAGCTCCCATCTCACTATCTGGCATGAGAAGAGGTGGTGAAACTGTGAAGGACTACATATTTGTCCATTATGGGCCTCATTCTCAAGCAAAAAATGATGGGAATATATAAATTAAATATGTCATTCAACTTCCTCTCAGGACTATCCTCTTCACTATCACTCCATTAGCTGGAAATGCCGCTTTGCATTTAGCTACCAAGTCTCAAATGCAATATGCATTGGATTGCATAGAATCTACTATCTTCAACTGGTGTGAAGAGGTAATGGCTAGCTTGAAGGAAGGACTCAAAAAATAAAAGGATGGACGCTTGAATAACTTCGAGTATGGTTCTATTTTAGTTTCTTTAGCTCTGGAGAGGATACCATTACTTCATCCTCAGTGGATCTCTTACGAGCTTCTGGGACATAGTGTTCCACATATGAGGTAATGGTAGATCTGATGTCTCGGCATGGGGGTGAACCTTCGATGAGATTTACCCCTACTTTATTTCTGTGAATGGAGGTACAATTTATCATGGTCGAGTACTATCCATACGTCAGAGTTGATTTCTGAGGAGACCCATAGCTCGTTTTACCTGAAGATGAGCGATGGGATGATGTAGGTAAACCAATGTCACTTTGAATATTTTTTCATTTTTGGTTTTTACACTTTTTTGTTTTTGTTTTTTAGTGTATCAGAGACTAAATATTGGTTTCGCATGTAGATATTAGACTTGGAATACCAATAGGCTCGTCGTATCTTCAATGACAGGGACAACCACAACTTCCACATATTAGAGTTGTTGCAGGGGCAGAGGAGGAGATGGATGATCCTAACGTATCTGAGAATCTTCGTGAGTTTGAGCATCACGTTGAGGATTTGACCCATAGCGTGCCGGATTCCAGGATCAATGATATCCCTATTCGATTGCAGTGGTACACTATTGGAGTGTCAGAGTGCATCAGTCCACTGATGTGAAAAGTTGCTCACATGATTGTGTATTATCGTGAACATCATTGGGATTAATCTAGTAGGAGGCCTTTGAGCCATATTTTTCTACATATCTTTTTGATATAATAGGCCGTGTAGCCATATGCGTCTCACACACAATTTTTATAAAACCGAACACTATATACAATTGTCTATCGATGTTTTATATTTTCTCTATTTTCTTGTTCAATGTGTGATGCTGATTGAATTATTTACATGTGTTACAAATGTCTGTCCAAAACATAATTGGCTAATGCATCAGTTAATGTATTTTGACTTCTAGGAATATTTTGATATTGAATGTAATCAAAATTTCATTCTAGAAGGTGGATCCTTAAAAACATGCATAGCATAGTTGGACTTCGTATTGCATAAACATTGTTTAGATGTAGTACTACGATTTGTGAATCAAATATGACCAATAAATTGCACATGTAGACAATGTTCATAAATGAAAATAGAGAGAGCAAGTGGTAAAGGCAAGCAAGTGAATTAGAAAGTGAAAGTGGAGTAGGAAGTAAGAAAATTATTATTTGGAGCCATGGATGATTGCTAGGTACAATTTGCAAATCCAAGGAGAAAGAAGATGGTGAGTCTATTCTAAATTGGAACTTATTCCAAATATGACAAAAAGATTCACCACAACCAAAACTATTAATCTTTAATACCCACTTGTAAGATGTAATTTCAATAAATAACTGATACATGGATCCATAAACTCCATAACAATAGGTGTCTATCGTATAAAAATGATAACATTGTTTTGTTAAACTATTATAATATGGAAAAAAAATATTAACCTTCCTTTTATTTTTAAATTATTATAATATATAAAAAAATGATTAATAAAGAAAAAACTATAAAATAATGATCAGTAAAACCTACTATGAAAAATTTATTTATTTTAATTGAGTGTCTAGTTAACGGAACAAATATACCTTAAAGCAGCAGGCTAAAAAACGCCTTTTCTGAGGAACACGAGGCAACTGACGGTCCTCGTGTCCTCCTCGATTCCAAGCCACACATCCTTGAAACCCATTTGCTCGTCTAACAATTGACTCGTGTGGCCTTCACCGTCTGGTAAGCAGATCACGATCTCAAATAAGTCATGTACCCATCCATCTCCTTATCTGGCCACAATTTTATGGTACCCATTGTCGGTTTATCTTCCTCTGAGCCCTCCTAGAAAACACCCCAGAACGGGAAGGACAACGATGCGTATTCGTCGTCCACTATTTGACGGGTAGGGTCCCAAAAGGGGCAGATGTGCGGTATATGTCCTCAAATATGCGGTCCACACTTGGGTTCACAACCGGTTCTCTGTAGCACCACGCCGCAAATACCCCACCCGAATTTCGCAGAACATACTTCACATGCCCATAAAAAATTTCCAGATCGAACCAGTGAAGGGCCTGGGCAACGGTGACAAGATCCAGTTGTGTATTTAGTATTACCCTCTTTCTGAGTTCCCACTTCATTTTTTTTTCAATGTTAATCTTATTGTCATTCTGTTCGACAATCAGCAACGCCCATTACCACTTGTCGTGCTCAAAATCTCACAGACAGGGCGCTCGGGGACTAGGGAAGGAGTCCGTGTTCAGTATAGCAGATAAAACGGAGGCGCTAAAGCCCTTAAGGTAGATATCTATTTCGTCTTTGCTATTCAATCATGACCTTGTGGCGTGCCCTACGTTAATTAATTGTGAGAAATAAAACTACTTGGAGAGGGCTTTCCTATTTTGTCTACATGGTAGTATTTTTAGAGTGCAAGGCAATTTTATTTGGCAATTGCGGAATTTACTTTGAGCCTAAAATTGCCCAGTTTTTATATTTGACTTTAAAATGTATGCATACAGAGTTAACAAGATATACCATTTCCTTTGTGCCTGTGTAGAGAGCTCAATTAATATATGTGTGATTTTCTTGGAATTCCTGTATGGGCTTTAGATCAGAATCTGCACAGCTACCGCCACTAAGAGTTTCAATTCGGTTCCAACAATAAATTGTTTGATATAATAAGTGGAAAAAGGAGAGAAAAACAAAGTGAATACAAGAAGGGTTTGTTTTTTACACCGAATAGGAATTTAGAAATATTCTTCTTCCCACACAGTCGTTCCGACAAAGTCCACATTCAGTCCAACATAGAAAGATGTCTCCTCCTGAAATAAACCGTTGCAAAGAAAATCCAATTTAAATTTATGAGCAATTTAAATGTCGTCTCTACAAATACCCTGTTGGGATAATTCTCTCCATATCGGGGTTGGGGTTAAATCTGGTGATGAGATCAAGTTAGAGATTGTAACAAAATGACTGTAAATGAAAACCAGGAATTTGAAACCCACATTGAATGCATAATTAAGGAAGAGCAATAAAACCCTGTAATATTTCCATCCTTCAACTCTCTAGCTTACGGTAAATTTTTATAGTAGAGCAACCCCGCTATTGATAAGAGGTTGAAAATATTTATGCATTACATGAACAATGGCCAACATATAAATTGATTCTGTTATTGAAATCCAAATGTGATTCTTGCAAACACTAATATCTGTCCTCTTGAATTTAATGCTATGCGCCGCTTTTCATAGCTTGTACAGTGCCTAATAATTTTTAGTTTATCTATCATATGATATACTATGGGATGGGTGATAGTTCGTCTTTTTTCTCTTAGCTTCCCCATCCCCAGACAAGAGCCATCAGTTGCTAAATATAAGCCTCAATTTGTATTCTCAATATAAGCCTTGACTAACTATAGTCCAATGGGGTGGTGGAGTTGTGCATGCTTCTAATTATAATTTCCGAGTCTCAAATGACTACCAGGTTCCTTATCTGGCTTGGACCAATGATCTTAAATCGTTGATAAAGGGATTAATAAAGGACCAATCCTTCAGCCTGGTTATTAGATTCCATCCTAATGCCCATTCAAAATTGATTTATTGTTGACCATCGGGATTGTTGTCTACGGTTTCCATTCAAAGTTTCATCAAAGAAAAGAGAAAATTTTCTTTGGGATGTCAACCAAATTTGAAATTCATCTTCTTCCATGATGCTCTATGACTGTGTCTTTTCATGATACTTCTTGGATTATGGATATCTCCCATCAAAATACCCTTTAGCCAATTTTTCTCCTCTTACTCCAGCATCATCACATTATGACCTTTCATTCCTTTAATCCATATTGCTTCTCACAGGAGGCCACAAGGTTTCAATGCTTCTGTTCTTGGGGTGGTGTTCTTTTGCTGAAATATTGATCTGATTCTAGCTAACTATTTCCCAACAAGTAAACCTAGGTGTTGCCATTCAGCCCCTTTTAACAATTGGCTTATCCAATTGGCTTATCCAGAAATGTTCCATTGTATTTTTTTGTGCCAAGTGATTAACATTTCACTCTAGGACAGAGGAAGGGAAATCTTGTACTCAATTTCTGCAAATGTATCCATCTAATAGGAGAACAACTGACCAAAGAAGTGATGCCACTGAGATTCCTTTGAAGAATTGCATGATGCACATTGAGAGGGTCTTTTTATTCCTTTTTAATTGGGAGGTTATCAACAGTTAACACTGAACAACCCTTGATGTACCATGATCTAGAAGAGCATATTTACTTTTGGGGATAAAAAAGCATATCCATGTGTAAGTTGTCCATTGAATATTTAAATTCCAAATATATATCACTTAAAGTCAATTTTTCCATATTTAGATATTTTTCCGTATCAATTATGTCAAAAGGATGACAGGGTATGTTTTATAAAATTGTGATTATAATCTCAATTTTATAAAATTATGGTTGTAATGATATAAGCAGTGATAATCTTAATTATTAAAAAATAAAAACCACATAATACTAAACACACATTCAAAACTATTCGCAATTTTAGTAAACCATTATCAAAAGGGGAGGTGAAGGAAGCTCCGCCAATGGGATCTGTATCCCTTCAAACAAGTTAATTTAAGTTCCAAGCAAGAAATTCTGAAAGTATATATTTTCCATGAAATAAAATAAACAATATGAACATAGTTTGAAAATTGAGAGAGAGGTAAAAACACTATGTGGTGTTCTTTTGCTAAAATATGGCTCTGCTTCTAGCTGACCATATTTCCCAAGAAGTAAACTTGGGTGTTTCCATTCACAACCTTTTAACAATTGGCTTATCCAGAAATGTTCCATTGTATTTTTTGTGTCAAGTGATTAACATTTCACTCCAGAACACAGGAAGGGCGATCCTGTACTCAATTTTTGCAAATGTATCCACCTAATAGGAGAACAATTGACCAAAGAAGCGATGCCATTGAGATTCCTCTGAAGAATTGCATGATGCACATTGAGAGGGTCTTTTTATTCCTTTTTTGGGAGGTTACCAACAGTTAACACTGAACAACCCTTGATATACCATGATCTAGAAGAGTTTTGGCAAACCATCTCTCCAGATGTGTTTCCAAATCATTGATCAAGGAGGTGAAGGAAGCTCTGCCAACGGGATATGTATCCCTTCAAACAAGTTAATTTAAGTTCCAAACAAGAAATTCTGAAATTATATATTTTCCATGAAATAAAATAAATCATATGAGCGTAGTTTGAGAGTGAGGTAAACACATTATAATGGTTGTCTAAGAAAATTTGTCCGAGTGTGATATCTATAGACAAAATTGATATGTAGTAACTCATAAGAAAACATAAGAAAAATTAAATTTCATATACTAAGTCCACAAGGAAAATTTGTTCTATGAAAAAATATTATGAATATATAAAATATCACAAGGAAGATGGGTTGTTTGATAAATCATAAGAAAACATATGAAGAACGAAATTTCATATACTAAGGCCATAAGGAAATTTTGTTCCCTTGAAAAAGCATTATGAATATAAAATATTACAAGGCAGATGGGTTGTTTTTTGTTTCTCTTTTCAAATGTGCTACATGGAGGAGACACCAATTTTTGTCATTAATGCTCAACCATTCTCTCGGTGCCAAAATTTCTAAATTGCACTATGAGGAGAAATCCCCATTGTGCCATCTTCCTACAACTTAATCAGTTTACCATTCTCTGAAGCCCAAGTTAATTGATCATGATACAATGTGCAAAGTAACCTCCAAATTGGATGCCATCCTCCCTAGCAAGTGGGTCCATGATACAAGGCCTCACCACGTGGAGTATGAATAACAATCATTTATCTTCGTGAACAGAAGGGACAATCCCACTTTAATCCAACAATATGTCTCAAGATACGAGTACTATTATCCCCACAATGGAAGATGTGGACCAATAAAGCATGAGCAGTGGATCAGTCAGATGGGGAGTGTATGTTTGCAGCAAACCATGAGGAAAATTAGGGTAAAACAACATAGTTAATGTCCTTGAACTGCTGAGTCCTATTTTTTGAAATTATATAAGGGCTTTAATTGTCTGATCCATCTACAAATATGCAAGTAGAAATTTATTTTCTTTGCTTAGAACTAAGTTTGGTGTTTTTATCCTTTTCAAGTGGCAGCTCATAGACAAACGAAAATTTTCTTATCTCCTCTACGCATTGTTCTTTCTTACAATGGACAAATAATGGACACACTTCGCTCACGAATTTCTTCTATTTCCTTCAGAGTGAATTAGAAAAACATGACTTTTGAAAACATTATGTTTACCATCACTTGCAAGATAAGCTCCGCCATGTAGAGTGACTCCTACACTTGCAAGATAAGCTCCGCCATGTAGAGTACATCCTCATTGATGAAATGAGCTTCATCGGTCCAAAAATTCTTTCCCGCATTGACGATCGCTTAAGAGAGGCATTCCCCCTTCATCGAAATGCACCATTAGAAAATATTTCCATTATTCTTGTTAGCGATTTAGGCCAGTTACCACCTATGAAGGATATTCCTCTATATGCTGGCGCATCACGTGGCACTGCACTTTTGCGTAGCTTCAACACATTTATAACAATTTCAACTATTTTTCGTCAGCAATATGACCCTTCCCAAGTTTCTTTCCACTAGATTCTCACAAGCCTCAGAAATGGAACACCTACACTTGAATATTGGAAACTCCTAATGTTAAGGACAGATTACTCTCTTACGCATGAAGAACAACAAACATTTAAGGACTCCATGCACCTATATGCAATAAACAACTCAGTTGCTTTGCATAATAGACAATTCTAAAAAACTTGAACATGCTAGTAACGCTTTTCTCTGCAGAGATACAAATGCATCAAGCTTATACTACAACATAAGATGAAAAACTAGACACAAAGGTACTCTTATGCAATGAACAAAAAGTTATACTCACCAGCAACTTGTGGATAGATGTAGGCCTTATTAATGGTGCACTTAGCAAATTCATTTCAATATTTTATGCACCTGATTCGAAGCCCCCAGAATTTCCATCCTTCGTGGTAGTCGACTTCAATCAATACAAAGGAACACCATGGGACATTTCATACCTAATATCTGAGGATTTCCATGCCATTTTTAACATTTACCATTGATTGGTTTTCCATTTTAGGATTTTAGGATTTGGATTTATTACATATATTTGGGATTTTGGGATTTTTACTAGGGCTGCGTGAGAGATCTAGACAATAAACGCTTTGAAAAGCATAAATAGTGTCATGCACTTATTTATTTTTTTTTTTGTGTCAATTATTCAACAAAAACTTTTGAGAGTATAATTGCAAGGATGGTGTATTCAAAGATTTCATAATAGATTTTTTCAATAGTATAATTGTAGGGAGCTGGCAGTCAAAGATTTCATCGCAATTTTTTTTTAATAGTATAACTGCAGAGTATAATTCAAACGATTTCAATTTTCCATAGAAGAGATATGACTGAGAACAATAATATAAAACTGAGTGTCTAGGCAATGAAACAAATACACCTTGAAGCAGCCTAAACAACGCCTATTCTGAGGAACACGGGCCAACTGACGGTTTTCACGTCCTCCTCGATTCCGCCCCACGCATCCTTGAAACGCCCAACCATTTGCTCGTCCAACAGATCGACTCCCGTGGCCTTCGCCGTCTGGTAAGCAGACCACGATCTCAAATAGGTCATGTACCCTTCCAAACCCATCTCTTTCTTTGCCCACGATTTTATGGGACCCGTTGTCGACTCCCCTTCCTCTGAGCCCTCTTGGACAACGCCCCCGAAGGGGAAGGACAACGATGCGTATTCGTCGTCCACTATTTTACGGGCAGGGTCCCAAAACGGACCGGATGCGCGGTACAGATCCTCAAATACGTGGTCAACGCTAGGGTTCACAACCGGTTCTCTGTAGCACCACGCCGCAAATACCCCACCGGGTTTCCGCAGAACGTGCTTCACATGCCCATAAAAGGTCTCCAGATCGAACCAGTGAAGGGCCTGGGCAACGGTGACCAGATCCACGCTCCCCTCTGCTCCTACGGTGCTTTCCAGCTCCTCCAATGACATAGCACGGGGCGTAACCGCGTATGTTATGTTGGGACGCCTTGGAGCGTGGGTGATCTGTTGCTCGCTCACATCCGTCGCTATCACTCTCTCGAATATCTCAGACAACTGTCAACATCAAAATCAAGAACATCAAAATGAATTTCATAGCAATTGAAGAAACAGAGATGATGTTGAATGGTAAAGAGAAGTATAGGTAGATTACAGCAAGTGCAGCTTGACCGCTGCCGGTGCCGACGTCCCAAGCCAGACGGCGGTGGGGCGAGTGGGTGGCAATGAAGGAGAAGAGGTGAGGTGGGTAATGGGGTCTGGCATCCGCATACTCCCTTGCCTGCTTGTCAAAACAATCCTGCTGCCATATTTGCCTTTCCCAATCTTGTTTCAACTTGCAAGATTTGCTTTTCCCAATCTTGTTTCAGCTTTGATGCATTGTCCTTCTGCCCTATTTATATGTGAATCATTGCGTGGTGGCCACGCAATCCAAGAGAGAGAGATTCGGACGCAAACTCTTTGAAAGGCATAAATATTGTAATGTACTAATTTATTTAAAAAAATCATTTGGTTGTGCCCTCGTGGGACTGCTGCGTATGCTTACTCTCTTCTTTTTTCTTTGGTTTGGTGTATTATTCAACAAAAACTTTTCAGAGTATAAAGGTGCATTCAAAGATTTCACCACAGATTTTTTTCAATAGTATAATTGCGCATAATTGCAGGGAGCTTTCATTGCAGATTTTTTTAATAGTATAGCTGCAAGAAGACCACATATAGAAAAGGTTGGGCGAGAAAAAGTGGTGAGCATAACTATGGTTTAAATTAATTGATGAAAGGTTATAATAAGAATACTAAGAAGAGGTAGTTTGTTTATATATATATATATATAAACAAACTACCTGTATTCTTATTATAACCTTTTATCTATTAATTTAATTATAGCAGGTTTACAATAATGGAATGTATTATGTTTTTTATTTTTATAAAATGTGTTTTTGGTTGTTTATTATTATTATTTTTTAAATATTATTTATGAACAACAAGAAAGAAAAGATATCAAAGATGTTAGATCTAAGATTTTTGTGATTTATAACTTAAATAAATTATTTTCGGATTAATCACATTAATAATGTGATTAATTAGAAAGGAATTTATCTAATATATCAAAGATGTTTGTAGATTCATTGGTAGAGATAAAAATAATTGAAATAAAGTCAAGTTAAGAATAAGTTTCTTCATAATCTGCATTACACAAATTATAAGGTGTTTGAAATTACTTTCTAAGAGCAAAGTTGATTATCCTTTGGAGAGTCATTTTAGCATTTCATATAAATTTTATGAAAATAATTTGATGTACACTCTTTTAAACAAATTCATTTTAGGATCATTTTTTTGGAGAATATATATATATATATATATATATATATATATTTAGGGGCTCTCTCTATAACATCGAGAGTATATCTAAATAATATGGGGATGAGTATATCCAAGTAATATGGGGATGACCAAACCTACATCCCTTAAAGTAGATATACCATGAGTTTATGACTTAGCAATAGCCAAGACTCCATGAGGGTGGGGGAACCTACTCTTTGAGCCTTATCACAATGGGTCAAAGATGTACCTCAGTGGGATTTGAAACTGAATGGAGGGAATAACATCCCATTGTACCAACCACTCATCATCCCACAAGGAGATTAAGGAGCATATATCATAGAAAATGTTATAAAATTTTGAGAGAGCATGTAATGGGCTAGTTCTTTTAACGATGACACATTTTTCTTCACAATTGATTTTGAAAAATTGTACAACTTAGTGGAATTTCCTTCAATATTTGTGCTAATATTTTTTGACGTTTGGATCCTAGGTTAGGAATAAGGTACTTTTGATTTGCATTTCTTCACAGTTCATTGATTATCTACCTTTAATTTGCATTTCTTCACATTTCATTGATTATCTACCTTTGATTTGCGTTTCTACACATTTCATTGATTATCAAAATGATAAATAGAACAAATATGTGTTTGTAACTATCTTTGAATCCATACTATAAGTTTGTTATGGATCATATGCTACAATATTGTTGTAGATCACATGTTATAGGATTAATGTTGAACTATGGATGCCAAACTATTCTCTTTGCTATAAATGATGTGCCATAAAATCATGTATTTTAGATATTTTTGACTGGCTTGATGTGGATTTAGTTTAACTAATTTTGGAAAGGCATCATACATGCATATAAAATTATATAAAGAAGACCTCCTGTTTTGCGAGAAATAAAGGATTGAAAAATCACTTGACTCGTCTACAAATTATTGTGTTAACCAAAAGCTATTTCCATAAATAGGGATGAGCATTTTCTATGTGTGATTGCTTCAACAATACTTGATTCTATGGATGTGGGACCCGCTCCATATAAAACAAGTGCCATGTTTGAATTTTGTAGGACACACTTTAGTTTTGTAGATTGTAGTTTATTTCAGCTTGCAACTTTATTTCTTGTGTTGTGGGCCAACAAGTTTCGTGGTAAGATACCTGCAAAGCTAGGGATGAGGACAATCTATCGACATTGGATCTCTCTAGGAATCTACTCCATGGTTCTATTTTGGATGGTATTTTTCAACTTGAAACATATTTACAAGCTTATATTATTCAAGAACCTTCTCAGCAAACCCATTCTGGAATTCCTGGTGAATTGTCAAAGCCCACAACTAGTGTGCCTCAGGGAAAACTATATTTTCAGTGATTTCCCTGTTGGTTTTACCTAGATCCCTCTGGCAATTATCTCAACATTTCTTCAAACAAATTGAGTGGGAGCAATGATTGAGTCCCACAGAGTATTCCCTCACTGAAAATGCTTCAGCTTCAAAGAAACCAGCGTTGTGGCAGTGCGCCTCAGGGAAAACTATCTTTTTGGTGATTTCCCTGTTGGTTTTACCTAGATCCCTCTGGCAATTATCTCAACTTTTCTTCAAACAAATTAAGTGGGAGCAATGATTGAGTCCCATAGAGAATTCCTTCACTGAAAATGCTTCAGCTTTAAAGAAACCAGCTCTGTGGCAGGTTGCCACCCTCCATGGGAAAGCTTTGCAAGCTCGAAACCCTCGATATCTCCAATAACATATTCAATGGATAAATTCTATCGAAGATGGGAGAGTTGACCAAGCTCACTTAGTTGCATCTCAATGTAAATCTATTGGAAGGTAGGATTCCTAAAGAGATAAACAATTGCCTTAATTTTAGTCAACATAGATCTAAGCAACAATAGGCGGGTGGGACAAATTCAGGAAAAAATAGCTAGCATACCAGTGTTGAGATCTCTTGATCTTTCATCGATTTTTCTTGTCGGAAAATTCCCAACTAATCGTAGCTCTATGGAATTGTTAGTTTTTGTTAACATCTCCCAGCTCTTATGGGAGCATTTGTGGAGATAATTCAAGATATTTAAGATTTAAGAGAAAACATTAATTTCATCTTTAAAAAATGTCTTAATCTTCCCTTTTATCCAGTAGTGATTCCCACTCATTTGCGTCTCCCAATCCACCCATGGTACATAACAGGGAGTATCCTCGAACCAAAATAAAGTAGAAGACTCACTAGATAACCTAAATGAGAGTGATATGGAATACTAAACATTAACAAGAGATTCTCCAAATCCATGGGAATAAAATTGACACAATGCATATATGGATATATGAGTTAGTTTAAAGAGTTTACTTATATGGATATATATGGGAAATGATAAGTAAAACCTACTATGGAAAGGTTTTTTTATTTTATTTTAACTGAGTGTGTAGGCAACGAAACAAATACACGTTAAAGCAGGCTAAACAAGGCATATTTTGAGGAACACAGGCCAACTGACAGTCTTCACGTCCTCCTCGATTCCACCCCGCGCATCTTTGAATCGCCCAACCATTTTCTCGTCCAACAGATCGACTCCCGTGGCCTTCGTCGTCTGGTAAGCAGATCACGACCTCAAATAAGTCATGTACCCATCCAACCCCATCTCTTTCTTTGCCCACAATTTTATGAGACCCATTGTTTGAAGAAGATCAACAGACCAGAATTCTCCAAGTAGCTAATCAGGTGATGAATCAAGCAATAATAAGAGAAATATGAGAAGTTTGAAAGATATTTATGATGATTTGGATATTAGTTCAAATTCTGCATTATTGTCATTCCAACCTTCTTCGTTTGAAGAAGAAATCAGAGATGAAAATTGGGTGGAAGCCATGGATGAAGAGATTGTTTCTATTGAAAAGAATGATACATGGGATTTGGTTAATTTTCCAAGCGATAAAAACCTCATTGGTGTGAAGTGGGTGTACAAGACAAAGTTGAATGAGAAAGTTGAAATTGACAAATTTAAAGCGAGACTTGTAACAAAAGGATTCTCGCAGCAACCGAGAATAGACTTTGGAGAAACATTTGCTCCAGTAGCCAGATTGGATATTGTAAGAGCAATTCTAGCCACAACAGCTCAGAACAAGTGGAAAGTATATCCGATGGATGTCAAATCAGCCTTCTTGAATGGAATTCTAGAAGAAGAAATTTATGTGCAACAACCTCCAGGTTATCAAGTTAAAGGTAAAGAAGATAAAGTTTACAGGTTGAAGAAAGTGCTCTATGGTCTCAAGCAAGCACCTAGAGCATGATATAGCAGAATCGACAATGACATGATTAAGAATGGATTTTGCAGAAGCAACATTGAGCCTACCTTGTACACAAAGGTAAATAAGCATGGACAAATTTTGATTGTTTGCTTGTATGTTGATGACCTGATTTTTAGATGTGATTTTGAGTTGGATGAATTTAAAGCAGCCATGATGAAGGAATTTGAGATGAAGGATCTTGGTTTCATGAAATTCTTTCTTGGCATAGAAGTTGAGCAATGTGAAAAATGAATTTTTATTTGCCAAAATAAATATGTTAGAGATTTGTTGAAAAGATTCAGGATGGATAATTGCAAACCTGTACCTACACTAGTTGCAACAGGTACAAAGTTAAGTAAGGATGCTGAAGGATCAGATGTCAATCCAACTCTATTCAAAAGATTGGTTGGCAACCTCATGTGTCTCAAAGCTATAAGACCAGATATTATGCAAGGAGTGAGTTTGATTTCTAGATTTATGGAGACTCCAAAAGGCACACATTGGAGTGCAGGAAAAAGAATTTTGAGATACATAGCAAGAACTAGAGATTGTGGCATAATGTATGCAAGTACAGAAAAGAAAGATATGGAGACTCCAAAAGGCACACATTGGAGTGCAGGAAAAATAATTTTGAGATACATAGTAGCAATTAGAGATTGTGGCATAATGTATGCAAGTACAGAAAATAAAGATTTGATTGGATTTACATATAGTGATTTTGCAGGAAGTTTGGATGATAGGAAGAGCACTTCCAGTTATATGTTTCATCTTGGTTCAGGTGTGATTTCACGGACATCTAAAAACAACCCATTGTGACACTATCATCAGCAAAAGCAAAATATGTAGCATCAACATCAACAACATGTCAAGCAGTATGGTTAAGAAGAGTATTTGATGGACTCAAGCAGAAACAACAAGGATCAACAACAATATATTGTGACAACACCTCAGCGATTGCACTATCCAAGAATAGTGTGTTTCATCAAAAGAGAAAGCATATTGATACTAGATATCACTCTATTAGAGAACTTGTGATAGATGAAGAAGTTCACTTGAAGCCTTGTAAATCTAGTGATCAACTGGCTGATATATTTACAAAGCCATTAGCAAAAGACGTGTTTGAGTTTTACAAAAAAAACTTGGGTGTTGTAAGCCTAGCTGAGACATAGACCAACAGGTATGTTTGAGTTGTCATGAGTCATGTTTTAGTTTAGCGGTCGTAATTAAGGGGGAGTGTTAAATATCTAATGAACTCTCGCATGGAGATTTAACTATATTTAGAGAGTTAGTTAAGTGAGCATTGAGTTAAGTCGAGTTATGTAATGGTCAAGTCGAGTTATAAGAAAGATGAGTTTGGTAAGTGTGTGCATATCAAGCTAGTCTTAGTTGAAAATGATAAATACCCTTCACCGGGTTCATTGTATTCAGATCAATCAAGTTTGGGTGATCAATAGAAGAGTCGCAACTCGTGTGTGTTATTATGTGTGATTTATTTGTGTTATTTGTGCCTTTACTCTTTTGCCTTTCCAAAATGCTTCACACGTGCATATGCTTATTCAGCCCTTGTGGTACTGCTGCGTATGCATATTTTTTGTGTGTCAATTATTCAACAAAAACTTTTTAAAGTATAATTGCAAGGATGGTGTATTCAAAGATTTCACCATAGATTTTTTTCAATAATATAATTGCACGGAGCATGTAGTCAAGGAATTCATTGCAATTTTTTTTATAGTATAGCTGCAAGGAGGGTGTATCAATTGGGCATTGTCGATAGAGGTGACAGACTCGATGACAGTTTCACTTGTATGTTTTTTTTTGGAATTTAGTTTTTTTTTGTAGTTAAGAAATTTGAAGTGCAGTTGTTTGCATCATATTTTTGATGGTGGAAATAGATTCAATACCACCAAAAACAGAACTTTAGGTACACTTGGACTAGTATATATAGAGGACACTAGTTCATTAGTATTACAATTTATATGAAAATCATATGGAGAAAATTCAATAGGACTATTTACCCTTCAAATATAGTGAAATTGTTTTACAATGAATTTTTTATTCTTTCTTACAAAGTAACTATTCCAATCATTCAAATAATTGCAATGAGTTTTTTTAAAGCAATCAAAATATATTATATCATTGTAATCTTAAAAAAAACAGGAAAAACTATTTAAAACCTCCAGCAACACAATTTTCCATAGAAGAGATATAACTGAGAACAATGTTTTTCCTTAAGAATTTATGGCTTAATGATTAGTGAAAATGTGCCTTATGAACACCATTTATAAAAGAACATATAAATACAACTATTTTTCGCCAACAAAAATGAATGTCATACTACTAATTTAGCACTAAATTTAGGATAATAAAGAATCATACTTGCATTGAATCAATTTCGATCCCTAGTGCTTACTCTAGTGTCTTCAATAATAAGTAAGCATAAATAGCACATGTAGACAATATTCATAAATGCAAACGCACAAAGCAAGTGACAAATGCAAGCAAGTGAAGTAGAAAGTACAAGTGGAGTAAGAAGTAAGAAGATCATTAGTTGGAAGCATGGATAATTGCTAGGTATCATTTGTAAATCCAAGTAGTAAAAGGATAGAGAGTTTATTTCAAAATTGGAGCTTATTCCAAAAATGGCAAAATGATTCACCACAACCAAAACTATTGATCTTTAATGCCCAATTCTAAAATGTAATTTCAATAAATAAGTGATACATGAATCCATGAATCCCATAACAATAAATTTCTATTGTATAATAATGATAACATTTTTTGGTTGAACTATTATAATATGAGGAAAAAATGTTAACCTTCCTTCTTTTATTTTAAAATTATATATATATATATATATATAAATGATTAATAAAGAAAAAACTATAAAATAATGATGAGTAAAACCTACTATGAAAATGTTTTTTTATTTTACTTGAGTGTCTAGGCAAAAACAAATACACACCTAAAAGCACGCTAAACCACGCCTATTCTGAGGAACACCGGCCAACTGACGGTCTTCACGTCCTCCTCGATTCCGCCCCACGCATCCTTCAAACGCCCAACCATTTGCTCGTTCAACAGATCGACTCCCGTGGCCTTCGCCGTCTGGTAAGAAGACCACGATCTCAAATAAGTCATGTACCCATCCAACCCCATCTCTTTCTTTGCCCAAAATTTTATGGGATCCGTTGTCGACTCCCCTTCCTCTGAGCCCTCCTGGACAATGCCCCCGAACGGAAAGGACAACGATGCGTATTCGTCGTCCACTATTTTACGGGCGGGGTCCCAAAAGGGGCCGGATGCGCGGTACAGATCCTCAAATACGCGGTCCACGCTAGGGTTCACAACCGGCTCTCTGTAGCACCACGCCGCAAATACCCCACCGGGTTTCCGCAGAACGTGCTTCACATGCCCATAAAAGGTCTCCAGATCGAACCAGTGAAGGGCCTGGGCAACGGTGACCAGATCCACGCTCCCCTCTGCTCCAACGGTGCTTTCCAGCTCCTCCAATGACATCGCCCGGGGAGTCACCGCGTATGTTATGTTGGGACGCCCGGGAGCGTAGCTGATCTGCTGCTCGCTCACATCCGTCGCTATCACTCTCTCGAATGTGTCTGACAACTGTCAACATCAAAATCAAGAACATCAAAATGAAATGTCATCGTAGCAATTGAAGAAACAGAGATTATGTTGAATGGTAATGAGATTTATAGATTACTGCAAGTGCGGCTTGACCGCTGCCGGTGCCGACGTCCCAAGCCAGACGGCGTTGGGGCGAGTGTGTGGCAATAAAGGAGAATAGCTCAGGCGGGTAATGGGGCCTGGCATCCGCATACTCCCTTGCCTGCTTGTCAAACAATCCTGCTGCCATATTTGCTATTCCCAACCTTGTTACAAACAATCCTGCTGCCATATTTGCTTTTCCCAATCTGGTTACAGACAATCCTGCTGCCATATTTGCTATTCCCAACCTTGTTACAAGCAATCCTGCTGCCATATTTGCTTTTCCCAACCTTGTTTCAGCCTTGATGCATTGTCCTTCGGCCCTTTCCTCTCACATATATTCATATGTGAATCATCGCGTGGCGGTCACGCAGTCGAAGAGAGAGAGAGAGTTGGGCACAAATTCTTGAAAGACATGAATATTGTGAGGCGCTAATTTATTTTATAAAATCATTTGGGTGTGTTTTGCGCACGCGTATGCATACGTTTCGTGTCAATTACTCAACAAAAACTTTAAAGAGTATAATTGCAAGTAAGGTTCATTCAAAGATTTCGTCACAAATTTTTCAATAGTTTAATTGCATGAAAGGTGCATTCAAAAATTTCATCATAGACTTTTTTAATAGTATAGGAGCGTGCATTAATCGTATTGTATTTGATTAAGACCACCTATAGAAAAGGATGGCCATTAAAATTTTGGGAGAGCATCTAATGCGTTAGGTCTTTTAACGATGACACCTTTTTCATCACAATTGACTTTGAAAATTTTTACAACTTAGTGGAATTTCCTATCATATTTGTGTCAATATTTTTTTGACCGTTTGGATCCTAGGTTGTTAGGAATGAATGAGGTAATTTTGATTTGCATTTCTTCACATTTCATTGATGATCAAAATACTAAATAGAGAAATGTATGTTTGTAACTATTTTTTAAAATTGTGCATATCCAAGGTTTTTTTATGTATCTTATGCTATAAGATTGTTATAGATGGCATGTTATGGGATTAATGTTGAACTTTTGGTATGGATCACAACTTATAGGTTTTGCTATAGATCATGCACTATAAAATCATGTACTTTGGATTTTTTTTATCGGCATGATGTGGATTTAGTTCCACTAATTTTGAAAAGGCATTTTTGAATAGTTCACTAATGATAATACATTTTTTTCCAAAAAAAAAATCGAACCATCTATTAATCATAGAGGGTTACATAGTATATGCATAATGCATTCCAAAAACTGCATTTCCCCCTTGTTTAAAGAGAGAGATGGAGTTACAGCTGATGTGAATGGGGACTCCACGTTCACCTACAACCTTGATCACACATGTGAGAATTCTCAGGATATTTTTACACCTCCCAGGCTTCCTTTCAAGGAATAACACCCGAAACAGAGGTGTGAAAAGACTGAGTCTAGTTGAAGTTTCAAAAATCCAATAAAAACTGGATAGTAGACACTAATCGAATTCATATATGTTTATCAGAACAAAAAATCTTTGGGCTCCTGAGGCTCCTCTGTGAGGAAAACAACCCGGAGCCGAAGTAGAGTTTGTAAATGTTTTTAGATATTAACATAACAACATAATGTCTGTATGAAAATTAAACAGAAAGAAACTAACATCAGTAGAGGGATCATCAGGCGAACACAGGCTGTTCCATATCTCGAACCAACCCATCATCCACCTCAACAGCGATCCAGTGCCCCAAATCCTACTCAGAGCCTTCTTTAGAAAGGCGGTGTGCATCGTGGTTCCGTTCCCTGTAAATGTGGCAGACATATATCTCATTAAAAAAGCATTTAAGCCGAGATACCTCATTTAGTAAAGGAAGCAAAATATAATTGTGGCATTGTTGAGTCCCATTGAACCACTTGACGATATTTAATGAATCCCCAAAGATCTGAACATCTCTCAATCTTAAGAAGGAAATCCAACATAGTAGAAGATGTAAGACTTTTAACTCTGCATAATTATTGGTCCCCCGACCCAGACCAATCGAAGCTTTGAGCATTTTTCCAGTGGGAACATGAATGACCAGGCTCGCTCCACATCTATTTTGCGGGTTCGAGGACCCATCAAAATAGGCCCATGGAATGTCCCCCCTAATAATTTCCAGTTCTATAACTCAAGTTTGCTGAGGTAAGGAGGGTATTGGAATGTGATCACATATGGATACTCCTTCTGCTGCCAGTTTACTGAGCGGGAAGAGTGAATCTTTAAAAATTACATGGTTCCTTGTTATCCAAGTTCCCCAGGCAATCAGCAAGGGGATGGCCCGAACCCTGTCATTAGGTGCTTCCTACCACTATCTTTGCCAGGCATCCAGAACCTCCTGTCCTTCCCATCGCTGAGGTATTTTGAGAAGCCTCGGAGATTCATTCCAGAGACTGATGTTGAAGGGACAAGTGAGGAAAACATGTTGCACAGATTCCATACTGTCTCTACATAATGAGCACAAACCCGGACCCATCTTTCCCCTGCATTGCAGAAAGTCCCAGGTAGGGACGTTGTTCTGGAGAATGCACCAGAAGAAAAATCTCGTCTTTTCCGGCCCTTTTAGCTCCCACAATGGTTTAAACCAGCACTCCGGCTCCCCCCAGCCCTTCTGGGACATGAGCCATTTATAACCAAATTTTTGGGAATACCTGCCAGACGGGGAATGAACCCATCTGAGCTCGTCTCTTTTATCCTAAATCCTGATATTGGAATTCTGGAGATCCAAAATGAAGCCCTCCCATTCCTCCCTCCATCTTTCCTCCAACTGCATATCATCCCCCTTCAACCACGCTTGTCTCCACAAAGTTGAGCTTTCTTGGCCTCCAACCTGATTTAGGTTGTTGAAACCTCTTTGGTTCAAATGCGCAATAAGGTCTCTAGATAAAGCATATCTTCCTGTACACCCCACCCAAGGATCCCGCCCCAGCCTGACTCGAGCACCATCCCCCACATGTTAGGCTAGCCCCTGTTCTATTACCTTGACAGAGGCTATGGTTGCTTTCCATACTACGGAGGAGTTCTTTGAATAATGGAGTTCAATTAAGTTTTTTATTTTTTATTTTATTTTTGTAAAATGTTTTTTTGGTTGTTTTTTATAATGAATTTTTTAATATTATTCATGAACAACAAGAAAGAAAATATATCAAAGATGTTAGATCTAAGACTTTTGTGATCTATAACTTAGATAATTTTTTCTTCTTCCATTAATCACATTAATAATGTGATTAATGTGATTAATTAGAAAGGAATTTATCTAATATATCAAAGATGTTTGTAGATTCATTGGTAGGGATAAAAACAATTGAAATAAAGTCAAGATAAGAATAAGTTTCTTCATAATTTGCATTACACAAATTATAAGGTGTTTGACATTACTTTTTAAGAGCAAAGTTGATTATCCTTTGGAGAGTCATTTTAGCATTTCATATAAATTTTATGAAAAGAATTTGATGTACACTAATTTAAACAAATTTATTTTAGGATCATTTTTTTGGAGAAGATAATTTATTTTATATAGGGGTTCTCTCTATAACATCAAGAGTATATCTAAATAATATGGGGATGAGTATATCCAAGCAATATGGGGGGTGATCAAACCTACATCCCTTAAAGTAGATATACCATGAGTTTATGACTTAGCAATAGCCAAGGCTCCATGAGGGTGGGGGAACCTACTCTTTGAGCCTTATCACAATGGGTCAAAGATGTACCTCAATGGGATTTGAAACTGAATGGAGGGAATAACATCCCATTGTACCAACCACTCATCATCACACAAGGAGATTAAGGAGCATATATCATAGAAAATGCTATAAAATTTTGGGAGAGCATGTAATGGGCTAGTTCTTTTAACGATGACACGTTTTTCATCACAATTGACTTTGAAAAATTGTACAACTTGGTGGAATTTCCTTCAATATTTGTGCTAATATTTTTTGATGTTTGGATCCTAGGTTAGGAATAAGGTACTTTTGATTTGCATTTCTTCACATTTCATTGATTATCTACCTTTGATTTGCATTTATTCACATTTCATTAATTATCTACCTTTGATTTGCATTTCTACACATTTCATTAATTATCAAAATGATAAATAAAACAAATGTGTGTTTGTAACTATCTTTGAATCCATACTATAAGTTTGTTATGGATCATATGCTACAATGTTGTTGTAGATCACATGTTATAGGGTTAATGTTGAACTATGGATGCCAAACTATACTCTTTGCTATAGATGATTGCCATAAAATCATGTATTTCAGATCTTTTTTATTGGCATGATGTGGATTTAGTTCAACTAATTTTGGAAAGGCATCTTTTGAATAGTTCAGTAATGATCATACATGCATATAATTGTGTTTCCACTCTTGTATATTAAAATTATATAAAGAAGACCTCCTGTTTTGCGAGTAATAAAGGATTGAAAATCACTTGACTCGTCTACAAATTATTGTGTTAACCAAAAGCTATTTCCATAAATAGGGATGAGCATTTTCTATGTGTGATTGCTTCAACAATACTCAATTCTATGGATGCGGGACCCACTCCACATAAAACAAGTGCCATGTTTGAATTTTGTAGGACACATTTTAGTTTTGTAGATTGTAGTTTATTTCAACTTGTAATTTTATTTCTTGTGTTGTGGGCCAACAAGTTTCGTGGTAAGATACTTGCAAAGCTAGGGATGAGGACAATCTATTGACATTGGATCTCTCTAGGAATCTATTCCATGGTTCTATTTTGGATGGTATTTTCAATTTGAAACATATTTAGAAGCTTATACTATTCAAGAACCTTCTCAGCAAACCCATTCTAGAATTTCTGGTGAATTGTCAAAGCCCACAACTAGTGCGTCTCAGGGAAAACTATCTTTTTGGTGATTTCCCTGTTGGTTTTACCTAGATCCCTCTGGCAATTATCTCAACATTTCTTCAAACAAATTGAGTGGGAGCAATGATTGAGTCCCACGGAGTATTCCCTCACTGAAAATGCTTCAGCTTCAAAGAAACCATCTCTGTGGCAAGTTGCCACCCTCCATGGGAAAGCTTTGCAAGCTCGAAACCCTCGACATCTCCAATAACATATTCAATGGATAAATTCTATCGAAGATGGGAGAGTTGACTGAGCTTACTTAGTTGCATCTCAGTGGAAATCTATTGGAAGGTAGGATTCCTAAAGAGATCAACAATTGCCTTAATTTTAGTCAACATAGATCTAAGCAACAATAGGCGAGTGGGATAAATTCAGGAAAACATAGCTAGCATACCAGTGTTGAGATCTCTTGATCTTTCATCGATTTTTCTTGTCGGAAAATTCCCAACTAATCGTAGCTCTGTGGAATTGTTAGTTTTTGTTAACATCTCCCGGAATGACCTACACAGGCCATTGCCTCTTATGGGAGCATTTGTGGAGATAATTCAAGATATTTAAGATTTAAGAGAAAACATTAATTTCATCTTTAAAAAATGTCTTAATATTCCCTTTTATCCAGTAGTGATTCCCACTCAGTTGCATCTCCCAATCCACCCATGGTACATAACAGGGAATAATATCCTCGAACCAAAATAAAACAGAAGGCGCACTAGATAACCTAAATGAGAGTGATTTGGAATACTAAACATTAACAAGAGATTCTCCAGATATGACACAATGCATATATGGATATATAAGTTAGTTTAAAGAGTTTACTTATATGGATATATGGTTTAAAGAGTTTACTTATATGGATATATATGGGAAATGATAAGTAAAACCTACTATGGAAAGGTTTTTTTATTTTAACCGAGTGTGTAGGCAATGAAACAAATACACGTTAAAGTAGGCTAAACAAGGCATATTCTGAGGAACATAGGCCAACTGACGGTCTTCACGTCCTCCTCGATTCCACCCTGTGCATCCTTGAATCGCCCAACCATTTTCTCATCCAACAAATCGACTCCCATGGCCTTCGTCGTCTGGTAAGTAGATCATGACCTCAAATAAGTCATGTACCCATCCAACCCCATCTCTTTCTTTGCCCACAATTTTATGGAACCCGTTGTTTGAAGAAGATCAACAGACCAAAATTCTCCAAGTAGCCAATCAGGTGATGAATCAAACAATAGTAAGAGAAAGATGAGAAGTTTGAAATATATTTATGATGATTTGGATGTTAGTTCAAATTGTGCATTGTTGTCATTCCAACCTTCTTCGTTTGAAGAAAAAATCAGAGATGAAAATTGGGTGGAAGCCATGGATGAAGAGATTGATTCTATTGAAAAGAATGATACATGGGATTTGGTTAATTTTCCAAGCGATAAAAACCTCATTGGTGTGAAGTGGGTGTACAAGACAAAGTTGAAAGAGAAAGTTGAAATTGACAGATTTAAAGCGAGACTTGTAGCAAAAGGATTCTCGCAGCAACCGGGAATAGACCTTGGAGAAATTGCTTCGGTAGCCAGATTGGATATTGTAAGAGCAATTATAGCCACAACAGCTCAGAACAAGTGGAAGTATATCTGATGGATGTCAAATCAGCGTTCTTGAATGGAATTCTAGAAGAAAAAATTTATGTGCAACAACCTCCAGGTTATTAAATTAAAGGTAAAGAAGATAAAATTTACAGGTTGAAGAAAGTGCTCTATGGTCTCAAGCAAACACCTAGAGCATGGTATAGCAGAATCGACAATGACATGATTAAGAATGGATTTTGCAGAAGCAACATTGAGCCTACCTTGTCCACAAAGGTAAATGAGCATGGACAAATTTTGATTGTTTGCTTATATGTTGATGACCTGATTTTTAGATGTGATTTTGAGTTAGATGAATTTAAAGCAGCCATGATAAAGGAATTTGAGATCAAAGATCTTGGTCTCATGAAATTCTTTCTTGGCATAGAAGTTGAGCAATGTGAAAAAGGAATTTTTATTTGCCAAAATAAATATGTTAGAGATTTGCTGAAAGGATTCAAGATGGATAATTGCAAACCTGTACCTACACTAGTTGCAACAGGTACAAAGTTAAGTAAGGATGCTGAAGGATCAGATGTCAATCCAACTCTATTCAAAAGATTGGTTGGCAACCTCATGTGTCTCATAGCTATAAGACCAGATATTATGCAAGGAGTGAGTTTGATTTCTAGATTTATGGAGACTCCAAAAGGCACACATTGGAGTGCAGGAAAAAGAATTTTGAGATACATAGCAAGAACTAAAGATTGTGGCATAATGTATGCAAGTACAGAAAAGAAAGATATTGAGACTCCAAAAGGCACACATTGGAGTGCAGGAAAAAGAATTTTGAGATACATAGCAAGAACTATAGATTGTGGCATGATGTATGCAAGTACAGAAAATAAAGATTTGATTGGATTTACATATAGTGATTTTGCAACAAGTTTGGATGATAGGAAGAGCACTTCCAGTTATATGTTTCATCTTGGTTCAGGTGTGATTTCACGGACATCTAAGAAGCAACCCATTGTGACACTATCATCAGCAGAAGCAGAATATGTAGCAGCAACATCAACAGCATCTCAAACAATATGGTTAAGAAGGGTATTGGATGGACTCAAGCAGAAACAACAAGGATCAACAACAATATATCGTGACAACACCTCAACGATTGCACTATCCAAGAATAGTGTGTTCCATCAAAAGAGAAAACATATTGATACTAGATATCACTCTATTAGAGAACTTGTGATAGATGAAGAAGTTCACTTGAAGCCTTGTAAATGTAGTGATCAACTGGCTGATATATTTACAAAGCCATTAGCAAAAGATGTGTTTGAGTTTCACAAAAAAAACTTGGGTGTTGTAAGCCTAGCTGAGACATAGACCATCAGGCATGTTTGAGTTGTCATGTGTCATGTTTTAGTTTAGCGGTCATAATTAAGGGGGGGTGTTAAATATCTAAAACTCTCGCATGGAGATTTAACTATATTTAGAGAGTCAGTTAAGTGAGCATTGAGTCAAGTCAAGTTATGTAATGGTCAAATCGAGTTATAAGATAGATGAGTTTGGTAAGTGTGTGCATATCAAGCTAGTCGTTAGTTGAAAAGGATAAATACCCTTCACCGGGTTCATTGTATTCAGATCAATCAAGTTTGGGTGATCAATAGAAAAGTCGCAACTCGTGTGTGTTATTATGTGTGATTTATTTGTGTTATTTGTGCCTTTACTCTTCTGCCTTTCCAAAATGCTTCACACGTGCATATGCTTATTCAGCGCTTGTGGTACTGCTGCGTATGCATATTTTTTGTGTGTCAATTATTCAACAAAAACTCTTCAAAGTATAATTGCAAGGATGGTGTATTCAAAGATTTCACCATAGATTTTTTTCAATAATATAATTGCACGGAGCATGTAGTCAAAGAATTCATTGCAATTTTTTTTATAGTATCGCTGCAAGGAGGGTGTATCAATTGGGCATTGTCGATAGAGGTGACAGTTTCACTTGTATGTTTTTTGTTGTTGTTGGAATTTAGTTTTTTTTTATAGTTAAGAAATTTGAAGTGCAATTGTTTGCATCATATTTTTGATGGTGGAAATAGATTCAATACCACCAAAAACAGAACTTGAGGTACACTTGGACAAGTATATATAGAGGACACTAGTTCATTAGTATTACAATTTATATGGAAATCATATGGAGAAAATTCAATAGGACTATTTACTCTTCAAATATAGTGAAATTGTTTTACAATAAATTTTTTGTTCTTTCTTACAGAGTAACTATTCCAATCATTCAAATAATTGCAATGAGTTTTTTTAAAGCAATCAAAATATATTATATCATTGTAATCTTTAAAAAAACAGGAAAAACTATTTAAAACCTCCAACAACACAATTTTCCATAAAAGAGATATAATTGAGAACAATGTTTTTCCTTAAGAATTTATGGTTTAATGATTAGTGCAAATGTGCCTTATGAACACCATTTATAAAAAAACATAGAAATACAATTATTTTTTGCCAATAAAAATGAATGTCATACTACTAATTTAGCATTAAATTTAGGATAATAAAGAATCATACTTGCATTGAATCAATTTCGATCCCTAGTGCTTACTCTAGTGTCTTCAATAATAAGTAAGCATAAATAGCACATGTAGACAATATTCATAAATGCAAACGCACAAAGCAAGTGGTAAATGCAAGCAAGTGAAGTAGAAAGTACAAGTGGAGTAGGAAGTAAGAAGATCATTAGTTGGAGCCATGGATAATTGCTAGGTACCATTTGTAAATCCAAATAGCAAGAGGATAGGGAATTTATTTCAAAGTTGGAGCTTATTCCAAAAATGGCAAAATGATTCATCACAACCAAAACTATTGATCTTTAATGCCCACTTCTAAAATGTAATTTCAATAAATAAGTAATACATGAATCCATGAATTCCATAACAATAAGTTTCCAAGTTTCTATTGTATAAAAATGATAACATTTTTTAAATGATTAATAAAGAAAAAACTATAAAATAATGATAAGTAAAACCTACCATGAAAATGTTTTTTATTTTAATTTTAATTGAGTGTCTAGGTAATGAAACAAATACACCTTGAAACAAATACACACCTAAAAGACTAAACCACGCCTATTCTGAGGAACACCGGCCAACTGACGGTCTTGACGTCCTCCTCGATTCCGCCCCACGCATCCTTGAAACGCCCAACCATTTGCTCGTCCAACAGATCGACTCCCGTGGCCTTCGCCGTCTGGTAAGAAGACCACGATCTCAAATAAGTCATGTACCCATCCAACCCCATCTCTTTCTTTGCCCACAATTTTATGGGACCCGTTGTCGACTCCCCTTCCTCCGAGCCCTCCTGGACAATGCCCCCGAACGGGAAGGACAACGATGCGTATTCGTCGTCCACTATTTTCCGGGCGGGGTCCCAAAAGGGGCCGGATGCGCGGTACAGATCCTCAAATACGCGGTCAACGCTAGGGTTTACAACCGGTTCTCTGTAGCACCACGCCGCAAATACCCCACCGGGTTTCCGCAGAACGTGCTTCACATGCCCATAAAAGGTCTCCAGATCGAACCAGTGAAGGGCCTGGGCAACGGTGACCAGATCCACGCTCCCCTCTGCTCCAACGGTGCTTTCCAGCTCCTCCAATGACATCGCCCGGGGAGTCACCGCGTATGTTATGTTGGGACGCCTGGGAGCGTAGCTGATCTGCTGCTCGCTCACATCCGTCGCTATCACTCTCTCGAATATCTCAGACAACTGTCAGCATCAAAATCAAGAACATCAAAATGAAATGTCATCGTAGCAATTGAAGAAACAGAGATTATGTTGAATGGTAAAGAGATGTATAGATTACTGCAAGTGCGGCTTGACCGCTGCCGGTGCCGACGTCCCAAGCCAGACGGCGTTGGGGCGAGTGTGTGGCAATAAAGGAGAAGAGCTCAGGCGGGTAATGGGGCCTGGCATCCGCATACTCCCTTGCCTGCTTGTCAAACAATCCTGCTGCCATTTTTGCTTTTCCCAACCTTGTTTCAAGTTTTTCCCAATCTTGTTTCAGCCTTGATGCATTGTCCATAGACCTTTCCTCTCACATATATTTATATGTGAATCATTGCGTGGCGGCCACGCAGTCCAAGAGAGAGAGAGAGTTGGGCACAAATTAGGGATGAATATTGTGAGGTGCTACCTAATTTATTTTATAAAATCATTTGGTTGTGCTTTGCTTCGTGTCAATTACTCAACAAAAACTTTAAAGAGTATAATTGCAAGTAAGGTGCATTCAAAGATTCGTCACAAATTTTTATATAGTGTAATTGCATGGAAAGTGCATTCAAAGATTTCATCATAGACTTTTCTAATAGTATAGGAGCGTGCATCAATCGTATTGTATTGGATTAAGACCACATATAGAAAAGGATGGCCATTAAAATTTTGGAGAGCATCTAATGGGTTAGGTCTTTGACACCTTTTTCATAACAATTGACTTTGAAAAATAGGAACTTGGTGGAATTTCTTTCCATATTTGTGTTAATCTTTTTTGACTTTTGGATCCTACGTTGTTAGGGATGAATGAGGTAATTTTGATTTGTATTTCTTCACATTTCATTGATGATCAAAATACTAAATAGAGAAATGTATGTTTGTAACTATTTTTTAAAATTGTGCATATTCATACTATAGGTTTTTTTTTATGTATCCAATGCTACAAGATTGTTATAGATGGCATGTTATGGGATTAATGTTGAACCCTTGGTATGGATCACAACGTATAGGTTTTGCTATAGATCATGCACTATAAAATCATGTACTTCGGATCTTTTTGATTGGCATGATGTGGATTTAGTTCCACTAATTTTGAAAAGGCATCTTTGAATAGTTTACTAATGATAATACATTTTTTTTCCAAAGAAAAAATCGAACCATTTATTAATCATAGAGGGTTACATAGTATATGCATAATGCATTCCAAAAACTGCATTTCCCCCTTGTTTAAAGAGAGAGACAGAGTTACAGCTGATGTGAATGGGGACTCCACGTTCACCTACAGCGTTGATCACACATGTGAGAATTCTCAGCATCTTTTTACACCTCCCAGGCTTCTTTTCAAGGAATAACACCCGAAACAGAGGTGTGAAAAGACTGAGTCTAGTTGAAGTTTCAAAACTCCAATAAAAACTGGATAGTAGACACTGATCCAATTCATATATGTTTATCAGAACAAAAAATCTTCGGGCTCCTGAGCCTCCTCTTGGAGGAAAACAACTCGGAGTCAAAGTAGAGTTTGTAAATGTTTTTAAATATTAACATAACAACATAATGTCTATATGAAAATTAAACAGAAAGAAACTAACATCAGTAGAGAGATCATCAGGCGAACACAGGTTGTTTGATATCTCGACCCAGCCCATCATCATAGACTTTTCTAATAGTATAGGAGCGTGCATCAATCGTATTGTATTGGATTAAGACCACATATAGAAAAGGATGGCCATTAAAATTTTGGAGAGCATCTAATGGGTTAGGTCTTTGACACCTTTTTCATAACCATTGACTTTGAAAAATAGGAACTTGGTGGAATTTCCTTCCATATTTGTGTTAATCTTTTTTGACTTTTGGATCCTCGGTTGTTAGGGACGAATGAGGTAATTTTGATTTGCATTTCTTCACATTTCATTGATGATCAAAATACTAAATAGAGAAATGTATTGTCAAAATATTAAATAGAGAAATGTATGTTTGTAACTATTTTTTAAAATTGTGCATATTTATAGTATAGGTGTTTTTTTGTATCCATTGCTACAAGATTGTTATAGATGGCATGTTATGGGATTAATGTTGAACCCTTGGCATGGATGACAATGTATAGGTTTTGCTATAGATCATGCACTATAAAATCATGTAATTCGGATCTTTTTGATTGGCATGATGTGGATTTAGTTCCACTAATTTTGAAAAGGCATCTTTGAATAGTTTACTAATGATAATTCATTTTTTTTTCCAAAGAAAAAATCGAACCATTTATTAATCATAGAGGGTTACATAGTATATGCATAATGCATTCCAAAAACTGAATTTCCCCCTTGTTTAAAGAGAGAGACAGAGTTACAGCTGATGTGAATGGGGACTCCACGTTCACCTACAGTTCTGATCACACATGTGAGAATTCTCAGCATCTTTTTACACTTCCTAGGCTTCCTTTCAAGGAATAACACCCGAAACAGAGGTGTGAAAAGACTGAGTCTAGTTGAAGTTTCAAAACTCCAATAAAAACTGGATAGTAGACACTGATCCAATTCATATATGTTTATTAGAACAAAAAATCTTCGGGCTCCTGAGCCTCCTCTTTGAGGAAAACAACTCGGAGCCGAAGTAGAGTTTGTAAATGTTTTTAAATATTAACATAACAACATAATGTCTGTATGAAAATTAAACAGAAAGAAACTAACATCAGTAGAGAGATCATCAGGCGAACACAGGTTGTTTGATATCTTGACCCAGCCCATCATCCACCTCAACTGCTATCCAGTGCCCCAAATCCTGCCCAGAGCCTTCTTTAGAAAGGCAGTTTGCATCATGGTTCTGTTCCCTGTAAATGTGGCAGA
Source organism: Pinus albicaulis (assembly GCA_034641835.2). Taxonomy (NCBI): domain Eukaryota; kingdom Viridiplantae; phylum Streptophyta; class Pinopsida; order Pinales; family Pinaceae; genus Pinus; species Pinus albicaulis. The sequence goes on along the minus strand of CM076575.1, from coordinate 1,983,987,852 downwards.
CATATATCTCATTAAAAAATCATTTAAGATGGGATACCTCATTTAGTAAAGGAAGCAAAATATAATTGTGGCATTATTGAGTCCCATTGAACCACTTGACGATATTTAATGAATCCCCAAAGATCTGAACATCTCTCAATATTAAGAAGGAAAGACAGCATAATAGAAGATGTAAAGCTTTTAACTCTGCATAATTATTGGTCCCCTGACCTAGACCAATCGAAGCTTTGAGCAATTTTCCAGTGGGAACATGAATGACCAGGCCTACTCCACATTTATTTTGCGGGTTTGAGGCCCCATCAAAATAGGCCCATGGAATGTCCCCCCTGATAATTTTCGGTTCTATAACTCGGGTTTGTTGAGGTAAGGAGGGTATTGGAATGTGATCATATATGGATACTCCTTCCACTACCATTTTACTGAGCAGGAAGAGTGAATCTTTAAAAATTGCATGATTCCTTGTTATCCAAGTTCCCCAGGCAATTAGCAAGGGGATCGCCCGAACCTTATCATTAGGTGCTTCCTGCCACCTTCTTTGCCAGGCTTCCAGAACCTCTTGTCCTTCCCATCGCTGAGGTATTTTGAGAAGCCTCGGAGATTCATTCCAGAGACTAATGTTGAAGAGATAAGTGAGGAAAACGTGTTGCACAGATTCCAGACTGTCTCTGCATAATGAGCACGAACCCGGATCGATCTTTCGCCTGCGTTGCAAAAAGTCCCAAGTAGGGACTTTGTTATGGAGAATGCACCAGAAGAACAATCTCGTCCTTGCTGGCCCTTTTAGCTCCCACAATGGTTTTAACCACCACTCCGGCTCCCAACCCTTCTAGGACATGAGCCATTTATAACCAAATTTTGGGGAATACCTCCCAGACAGGGAATGAAGCCATCTGAGCTCGTCTCTTTTATCCTGAATCATGATGTTGGAATTCTGGAGATCCAAAATGAAGCCCTCCCATTCCTCCCTCCATCTTTCCTCCAGCTGCATATCATCCCCCTTCAACCACGCTTGTCTCCACAAAGTTGAACTTTCTTGGTCTGCAACCTGATTTAGATTGCTAAAACCTCTTTGGTTCAAATGCGCAATAAGGTCTCTAGATAAAGCATATCTTCCTGTACACCCCACCCAAGGATCCCGCCCCAGCCTGACCCGAGCACCATCCCCCACATGCCATGCTAGCCCTTGTTCTATTACCTTGACAAAGGCTATGGTTGCTTTCCATACTATGGAGGAGTTCTTTGAATTTTTTTGTGGTAGTCTTAGCCAGTCCAGGATTGGCATAGGGTCAATATATTTTCTTTTTGTAAAATAGGTCCAAAGGTTATCCTAAGTAATAAGTCTCCATGCTAATTTTGCTGCCAGGGACTTTGAAAAGGAGAGAAGGTATTTAATTCCCCATCCTCCCCAACCTTTTGGCCTTACTATTTTCTCCCAAGCCACCCAGGGAGTCACGTGCTCGACCTTGGATCTTGCCCACAAGAATCTACTGCAAATTTTATTAATAGAGGCTAAAATGCTTTTTGGGACCCATATAAGGCTAGCCTAGTACACCAGGATGGCCATAGCCACAGATTTTATCAGCACTATTCTTCACGCTTTGGACATCCATTTGAAGCTCCAATGATTCATTCTTGCCTCTATCTTTGCTATAAGCCATTTCCAGTCCTGAATGAGGTATGAGTCCGGCTTAAGAAAAAATCCCAAATACTTGAACATGTCCTGAAGAGTTTTGACTTCAAAGTGTAGTACTTCTTCGATCCTGGCCATTTCATCCTTAGAGAGACTAGCCGTTGTCAGGGATGACTTCTGACAGTTTATGCTAAGACCCGTAGCTTTCACGAAAAGGTCCAGTACCTCCTTGAGGCATCGACAGTATTCCAAGCTACCATTACTAAACAACAGAATATCGTCAACAAATAACAAGTGAGTCACAAATAGATTCACCACCACTTCTATGCCTTTTAGCTCCCCTTGTCTCTTAGCTTCATGGATCATCAAACTCAAGCCTTTAGCTTCCAATAAGAAGAGGAGGGGGGAAAGTGAGCAACCTTGACGGAGACCCCTTTGAGGGCTAAAAAAATATGATGTTGCCCCATTGATCAAAATTTCTATACTGGAAGAAGAGATGCATCCCATGACCCATCTTATGAATTCAAACCTGAAGCCCAGGTGTGTCATCAAAAGCCTCAAGTACATCCAGCTTATTCTCATAATCCTTTGACAAGTCAATTTTGACAATGGCTCCTTTTTTCCTGCTTTTTTTTAGACTATGAAGAGTTTCTTGGGCTACCCTAATAGCCTCATGAATTTTCCTTCCGTCCAGAAAGCCAAATTGTTCCAACGAAATATTTTTTGAAAGGAAGGGCTTCATACGAGAGGCTATCACTTTATAAATTATCTTATAGGTACAGGTGCATAGAGAAATGGGACAAAAGTCATCAAAAGAAGCAGGATGTTCTTTTTTAGGAATGAGGGCTAAGAATGTAGCATTGAAGGGCTAGTAAATTGAGCCTGTACAACGAGAATCTTCCACAACCTCTACCAGATCCTCCCCTAAGAATTCGAAAAAATGTTGAAAGAATTCTGCCGTCCAGCCATTGGGGCCAGGGCTTTTATCCTGCTGCATTGATTTTAGATATCTTCCACTTCTTCTTTTGTAACCAGCTCCATGATGCTATTGTTACCTTCCTCATCAATGTAACTTGGGAAAAACTGAGCCACCCTAATAACTTCAGCAATGGAAACCTCCGCGAGAGCTCTGAACAGTGATTTGAAGTGATTAATCCTAGAGATGAAATTTCATCAAAATATTGCGCCGAACCACCATTTTTTGTTTGTAACTCCCAAATAGTGTTGATGTTTTTCCTTCCTTTGGCGTAGTTTTGAAAAAAAATGGTATTTTCATCTCCGACTAGGAGCCAGATGGCCCTACTTTTTAGGCGCCAACTTTCCTCTCTTTCCAGCAAAATTTTCTTTCTAACGGTTTCCAACTCCCTTATTCTGTTCCTTGAATCAATGTTGGAATATCCTGCTCCTTCTGGCCTCTCAAGAAAGTCTAATTCCTCATTGAATTTCTTTAACTCCTCCTCCTCCTTTATTTTCTTGAGCTTTGCCCAGTCCCTAGTTTCTTTCTTCATGTTCTTCAGGTTTTCCATAAAGTTCTTGCTCATGTTACCAGGGTCCCTTGGTCTGTCCTTCCTCCATGTGGAATGGAACAAGGAGTTAAAGGACTCGTCTTTAAGCCAGGAGGAGTTAAATTTGAATAGAGAACCGGGTTTTTTCAGAGCGCCTTTAATTTCAAGGAAGATTGGAAGGTGGTCAGATAATCTGCCCTCCCCAACCCAATGTCTGAAAACTGAGGATCTTTCCACCAAATCTTCACAAAGGAGGAACCGATCCAACTTTTTCGCTACCTAAGCATCTCCCAGTCTTTTATTCCTCCAAGTTGGTCTTGGTTTGATTAAATTTTCATCCACAAGACGAGAGGTTGCTAGCTTATTTGTGAAGAACTCAGTAAGTTGGTCTTCCCTCACAGAGGGGCCCCAAGATTCCTATGACCCCAGAGAGAAGTTTAGGTCCCCACCCACAATGAGATTAGGGTTTTTTAAGCAATATTTGGCAAAAATACAGTTCCAAAACTACTCTCTCTCCGAACAAGGCCCATAAACATTGAGTATCAAAAGGGGGTGACAAAGCTCATTGGATTACACTTCCATAGCCAGGGTATTTTCAAAACCGCAGCAAGATAATTCCTTTATTCTTCCTGAGTTGAAGCCCATTGCCAACCCCCTTGATCTTCCATGGGCATCTAAGGCCTGGAACACCCAGCCTAGAAACATCCTTGAAAGAATTCCTTTAACCTCCTCCTCTTGCCCCATAGTTTCTTGAATCAGCATCACATCCGGATTTTGGGACTTCACCAACTCCCTTAGTGCTAATTTTTTAGGCTGACTAGCTAAACCCCTACAATTGTAAGAAAAAATAATCATTGAAAACCCTGGGAGGGTGACTGCGCTGCTCTAAGCATCCGAGATAGAGACCTCTGCTTCCCATCTGCAATATCGATTTTTGCTTTAACCTGGGCCTTGGAAAGGTTTGATTTCCTTCCTCTCGTCTTCCTCGGCCCAATCGTGACAGGTTCAGATTCTAGCCCTCCAATTGCAATTCAATTCCAGGATCTATTAAGAAGAGGCCTAAGGTTGTAAGGAGGCTTCTCAGGAAGACTAGTCAGGGATGGGGCAGGGGCAGACATGACATCAAGAAAAGAGGCCACAGAGAAAGATGGAAGGGACGTAATGATACTATCAATGGTTTCCATAATGTCATGCATATTCATATGTTCCATTTGGTGAGGCCTGGAGGGACTAGGCTCAGATAAATCCAAAATAATAGAGAAAATGGATGAGAAAAAGGAGGGATTAGAGGCAAGAGGCATACCCACCTGAGATGATCCTCCAGCCCTAGCTTCAGTTGGAGGGATCAGTGCCTGGGAGGACTCCAGAACAGGATCCGTTGCATGCTGTTTTTGAAGATTTTCCATTTGTGCCTGAGGCATGGGATCCTCCCTTTCAATGCCCGGGCGCTCTACCCCTTCCATCAAATCCTCCTCCAGAACCTTATTCTCTTCTGCTCTGGCTAACAGGATTGTCTCCTTGTTGATCCTTTTGTGCTTCCTTCTGCGACGATGCCCGAGGGGGAAGTCCTTTGTAAGGTGCCCATACTTGTGGCACCTATGACAGTGAAATGGAAGGTTCTCATAGTCCAATGTCTGTAAAAACTCAAAATCCTTATACTTCAGACACATTTCGTCAGCTAGTCCTTCTTTGGGGTTTAAGTTTACAAGAATTCTAGCCACACTCAGATCCCTTGTTTGATGGAAAGACATGTCGACTTCTAAAAATTGACCAAGGGTATTCCTAATAGAATGGAAGGTTGAATCCGTCCAGAAAGGCAAAGGGAGGCCCGACAGTTTTACCCAAACATGTGACTCTGCCATTTTTTATTTCTGAGCATCAAACATCGGGGTCCATCTCCTAAACCGGACCGGTCTCTTCCCAAAGCACCAATTCCTTTCGAATACTCAGTCTAGATAATATTTTAGTTCAAATTTAATACTGAACTAACCCCTAGCTAGTACTTTAATTTCCAAGGGTTTCCCAGGGGCATCTTTCCATTCCGAGATGGTCCAGTCGGTGATATAGTCCGCCAAGAATTTTCTTCCTTTAACTCTGCCAACAAGAATAGCTTAAGTGGCTTCCATGACTTTGTCTATACGAATGTCAACTCCAAGAACACAACAGGGACACTCTTCTTTCCTCCTAATGGCCTTGTTCTTCTTTCTTTTCGACCCCACCGCCTCCTTTTTTCCTTCTTCCACTCCTTCCATCAGACTATCGATTGCATCTAGATCTTCTGCAACAAGGGACCCTAGTCGCCTTCCTTCAACTACTCTATCTCCTTCCCTATCCAAGATACCTTCTGATTCCTGCCTTACTTCATGGCCTTGACTGATCTGGATTTATGCAGGAACGAAACAGAATAAACATATAACCATAAATACAAAGATGCAGTGGAAAAATCACTTCATTTCATTAATATTAAAGAACTGAAATTTGCTTACAAACAGAATGGAAATAAACTAGCTAGGGCACTGGTAGCTATCTCTGAGAAGAGATGTGGCGGCTACAGGCCTCTGAACTGAGTTACAATGAGGCTCGAGGGCCTATTTATTATTTAGAAACAATGGGAAACCCTAAACATCCAAAACCCTAACCCTAGGAGATGAAGCACCAAAACTATGGGCCCCGTTTGGGTAAATTGGTGTTTCAACTTCCTGGGGACGTAAATTTGGCATACGATCTCCATTTGACGCGAATCATACCTCATTAGAAATATCTATCTGAGGACTACAAATTTTGAGTGAGCATTCATTGGTCCATAGACCCATGTTGCTCTCGATTTTCCCAAAAAACGTCGTTTAGGGCCTCAAAACGGCTCCGGAAGTTCAGGACCCGAAAAACTGCTAAAAATAGTAAGTGGTGCCGAAACTGAAAGAGACAATGGTGGGGCCCCAAGTGGAATAGGTGGGTGACCACCAATATCCACCTGGATCATTCCTCCCCCCTTAGGAAGCAATGGTCCCCATTGCGTTAAGTTCCTCCATAAGATGAGGAAACTTCTGCTGAACTTGGTCCCTCGTGAACCACTTTCCTTGGTGCAGGAGTTGGCCAGCTTTGACAACCCGATACAGTTGGATCTTCTATTGACGAGTGTTCTTAATTTGCATGTCCATGATACAATCTGTGGTGGCCTGTTCCATGCAGTCTAGGTTTAACTCTATTGGTGTGAGTTGTTATGCAATGTTAGAGGTGTCCAGTAGAGGTGGGAAGTAAGGACGAAGGCGGTCCACATTGAATGCTGGGTGCAGACCAAGGAATGGTGGAATACTGAGCTCGAAGGCATTGTTCCCTACAGCCTTGGTGATGGTGTACGGCCCGTATCAGAGCGGGCGAAGCTTGCGGTGGGATCCAGTGAGACGCTCATTCTGCAAATGTAGCCACACTTTGTCGCCCACCTGGAAGTTGTGTGGCACTCGATGTTGATCATGGCGTTGTTTGTATTTAGCATTAGCTCTGTCCAATATGTCATGAACCTATTGGCGGATGTGTTGAATGCGCTCGATGAAGCTATTTGCTTTGTCAACTTCCGACTGGACATGAGCCGAATCGGCCTAAGTAGCTGCAAATGACATGGCTACGTTAATGGGACATAGTGGCTGGAATCCCAAGCCCACCTGAAAGGGGCTGTGGCCGATTGAGCTGTGGAGAGCCCGTTTATAACTGTGTTGTACATAGGGAAGGCTCTCGTCCCATGTGCGTGGATGCTTGGAATTGTACATGCGCAGAATGTGTACAATCATTCTATTGACGACCTATGTCTGGCCATCTATTTAGGGATGGAAATCTGTGGACTTGGTGAGCTTGGTGTCCAGCATTGACTAGAGGCTGGACCAAAATGTGCTGAGGAACCTGCTATCCCGATCTGATATGATAGACTGTGGGATCCCAAAGTGCACCCACACTCGTTCAAAGAAGAGTTTAGCAATGGCTTCTACTGTGATATTCTTCTTGTAGGCTGCCATAATGGCCATCTTCGAGAATCTGTCGACGACCACGAAAACACAGTCATTTCCATGCTTAGTAGAAGGTAGGCCCGACATGTAATCCATGGAGATGGATTCCCAAGGTCGACTAGGGGTAGGTAGCGAAGCATATAGGCCTTTCTTCTTGATGGTCGGTTTGGAAATGGCACAAGCAGTGTAGGATCTGATGTGCTTCCCGACATCCTTTCGAAGGTTCGACCAATAGAAATACTTCTGTAGTACTGCTACTGTTTTATCGACCCCGAAATGCCCAACGACTCGACTGAAGTGCATTTCCCATATCATCTTGGCACACTCGCTTGAAGGAACACAAAGGTGTCCCAGGTGACATAAAAGTGCATCTTGGAGGTGAAAATTTGGAACTTGCGTACCCCCCAAGAGTGCCTTGTATGTGTTGTCGAATTCTGGGTCGCTCTTGTAGAGAAGCGGCCAATCAGCAGTCTCGTGCCCACAAGAGTTGAGAACGGTGGTGAGCGCCACGATTGGTGGTCGGCTGAGACAGTTTGCAACATTATTGGTGCTACCCTTCTTGTACTTGATGTTCAAATGAAACTGTTGCAGATATGTGGACCACTTCTGATGGCGATCATTCTGCAACTTCCTTTGTGTCTGTATGAACTGCAGGGGCCAGTGGTCTGTGTGGATGATTGTTTCCTTCCCCAAAATGTAATGCTTCCATTGTCTACAAGCTTGCACAATGGAATACATTTCTTTGTCATAAGTGGGGTACTTGCGAACTGTGTCAGACAATGTCTCACCGTGATATGCCACTGGATGTCCCTGTTGAGGAAGAACCGCCCCAATAGCATAGTCAGAGGCATCTGTCTCGATCTCAAACGGCTGCTGCAATTCTGGTAATGTGAGCACTGGGGCAGAAAAGAGGCGATTTTTCAATTCTGTAAATGCCTTTTGTTGAGATTCCGACCAAAAGAATTTTGCTCTCGCTCCTCCCTTGGTGACTTGACTCAAGGGCCAAGTGATATCAGAGAATCCCAACACAAACCTACGGTAGAAATTAGCAAGACCCAGAAAGCTGCGAAACTCTGTTATAGTGGTTGGGGCTGGCCAATCCCGAATGACTTGGATCTTGGTTGGGTCCACATGCACCCCCCCTTTCATCAATAATATATCCCAGATATTGAACCTAGGTCATGCCAAAAGTGCACTTCTCAAAATTGGCACACAACTTGTGTTGCCGCAGTGTTTGGAGGACTTGTCGGATGTGGTAGAGGTGCTCTTCCCAAGTCTAGCTAAAGATCGGAATGTCATCCAAGTACACCACTAAAAATGAGTTGGTGAATGGCCGCAAGATGTCGTCCATCATCCTTATGAAGGTTGCAGGGGCATTCGTCAACCCGAAAGGCATGACCAACCATTCGAAAAGGCCTTCCTTGGCTTTGAAGGCAGTGTTCCACACATCAGAGGGTTCAATTGGTACCTGGTGACACCCAGACTTCAAGTCGATCTTGCTGAAATATTTCACCCCTTTGAGTTGGTCCAGAAGGTCATCAATCCGTGGGATCGGGTACCTATTCCGGACAGTAATCTTGTTCAGCGCTCGATAGTCAATACAGATTCTCCACGTCCCATCCTTCTTTTGTACCTACACGATCGTGCTCCCACAGGGCGATGAACTTGGTCGGATGTGACCTTTCTGCAGTAGCTCTTGAATCTGCCTCTTGATTTCATTGTTCTCCATAACAGAGCACCGATAGATCGGTCCATTGGGTAGCAGTGCATATGGGGTCAGATCAATCGGGTGCTTGACCTGACAGTGCAGAGGAACCCCTGTGGGTGAGGTGAAGATGTCCTCATAGTCCTCCACAACCTTGTCCATTTTTTGTTGTCGTGCAGAGGACCCCTATCTGGAGGTCGTGGCCATAGTCTTCTTCTTTCCCTGGGGACGGATCATCAGGAAAATGAATTTCTTGGTTTAGGAAATGAGCTTACTGCATTGTTTTGCAGTAACCAAAGAGATAGCGGCAGGAGGTGGTACCTCTGGTATCCTGTACAACTTATTTCCCAAAGTAACAATAACAGCGCGAGGTCGAGACTCATACACAACATGATGCTTCCACAAGTATGGTTGTCCTAATAATACATCAGAAACATCAATAGGAGCAACGTCACATAATACCTCATCCGTGAAGGGCTTGATGCTATAGGGAAGGCGGCACTGCTGGTTGACGTGGAGATCTCGTCCTTGGTGAAGCCACTCGATGGTGTATGGATGTGGGTGAGATGTGGTCGGTAAGCCCAACCGCTTCACGACATCTGCTGAAATGAGGTTCTTTTGGCTCCCATTGTCGACAATGAATTGTACCGGGGAGCCCTTTACCCACATCTGGGAGTGGAAGAGACATTCCTCCTCCTCTGGATCTTCCGGTTCCTCCTTCTGGATCTTTGTAGTGGCAACAGTGGCGTTGGGCTTTGCATCAATAATCTGTTTCCATTTTTCATTCCCCTTGTCAGGTTCTGATTCAGAGTTGGAGCATGCATCTGACTCAAAAGCCCTCATCTCGGCCACTAGCGACTACTTGGCTCGACACTCACTTGTGTTGTTGTTGAGGAGGTAAATCCCCTCTGCGGACAGAGGCGATCCCTACTAGCCCAGCAGGGGTCTAGCAACAATCATCAAATGCTACAGCGCAAGTTCCTAATTGCGAATAAATAAGCCAATGATGGAGGCCTACCTGGAGTCCAGTGCTATGATTCGTAGAAGAGACAGCGTTCCCGTTCCTCAGCTTCGGAAGATCACGATCCCCACGATCTCCGTGAATGGACACCTGCACATGCAAGAAAAAACACGAATACAAGCATAAAATCCAGAATACACAACTATATGTCAGTCAGAAAGGATATAACTCATGATTAACATAAGTGAAAAACAGAGTGGAACCATAACCGGTAGTCATTCATTAATAAACAATCGAAAGAGAGTACAACCAATGTTCTGACGCCGTGGTCTCCTTTGGAAGGGTCCCCAGTCGTTCACGTCTCGCAAAGCTCGCGTGAAAGGGCAAGCCTTCTAGACTCTCTGACGATAGTCTCCTTACTTGAGCTCACTAGGAAAGAAAGAGGGCCTCACAAAGACAAAGGCTCTTGGGAATTTGCCGATCTCAAAGCTTAGGCACTTCAAGACTAGCTTGCAAATGGCAATAGGCAAGCTTATATATTGGGGAAGGAGGGAGTTGGGACCCCTATTATTATGGGATTGGCCCTATCATCAAGGAAGGTTCCATGAGAGGTGGCAAACCACTTCCCTTCCATGGAACTCCCGTAGCCAAACCTCCCAACTCAAGATAGGCAATGGTTTCTGAGTCTATTGAAACACAACTTCCGCCATCTTTATTTAAAAAACACTCCTTAAATTGCCTGGCGCGACTGCGACTTTGGGACAGAGCGCCAGTTGGCGCGACCTCTTTGTAGGATTTTCCCCATTGGCGCGAGTGATGAACTGTCTGCTCGCACCAATGCAAAAGGAGATGTTTTCATGGTTTTTTGCAAGGAGATGTTTTTAGGGCAATTGAAGCTCATGTTTAGAGGAATGCAATGATGATGGTTTCAAAGCATGACATTGCTCACAGGTCACATAATGGGTCCTCCATTGTGCGGGACGGGGAATGGTAGGGACGGTGACAAATTACTGTGTAACAGATGCCCCCTAAAGCATGAGGCCTGAGAGAGATAGAGGGGTGAAATGCTTTACGAGAACGTGTCCAACTGAAGCTCCGTCGTCGGAAAACCTGCGTGGAGAAATACAACTGATATCTCAAGTACCTGATGTATATGTCGTATGGACGCAGCCATCCAAAACAGAGTATACAATAATCCAGATCCAAGGTATGGTCGTTACCTATCCAAAGGGAGGATCACAATCACCTGTATGGCCGCAACGGCATCCAAAGGAGGATCGATAAATTGACTCGTGTATGGCCTACCTATCCAAGTGAATAAGTCATGTAAATAATCATAATAATCCACAATATCACACCGATTACAATGCATTGACAATCTGCATATTCATACTTCCATCTCGTCTTAAAAGCATGTCTGGGCATGCGAATATGTGAGCCGTTTAACATGTAAGAACACGTCTCTGACACAACAATAATGAAAGCCGCAATGCATACGAGAGGAACCACCAATACCGATAATGGCCCCCAAGGTACTATAGGTACACCGCGACGTGTAATCAATGAGCCGGGTGTCGAACACCTATAGAATCACTGACGGAGGTCAATGATGAGAACTCATTTAATGCGACGAACCCGCCATTGAGGCATGCAGGCTCCAAGGTACCATAAGGGAGTCTCTAGATCAACTTCCCAGATAATGTGCTAAATTCGATAGGAAGTGACCTTGATCGAAGGTGGGCCATAGTGTTTCCCACATCATCGACACGAGACAGAGGAACATGATGTTTTTATTGTGAATCAGGATCATATGAGAATCAGAGGAAGGTTGATATGTGCATAGGTCAACTTCTCTTGAACATATTGACGGCACGACAGTGGATTTGGCAGTATTTGACATCAAAAGATCAGAGGTATAGTGACGAGGCAAAGAGCAGATGAGAGGTCAAAAGGGATCACCCAAACCCACGGAAGCAAGTGAAAAACGAGATGAGATGTCCCCAACCCGACACGAATGCAGACATGTGCCATGTTCAAGAGTGACATACTGCCGACACGACAATGATTATGGTTCCATTTTCCCCACCATGCTTGGCGAGTACCTCTTTATTTTTACACAAGCTTGAAGAGGATACCATATGCTTGTCATATAAATTCGTCCTTCGGACGAATCCATCCTAGTACATTTAACGAGCCCTAGGAAGGAAAGACTCGAGTAACGTCATGATTGACAATTTCCGATGTCATTTAGGTTTAACGAGTTTGACAAAGTAAGAACTCGGCATCTTTTCATGTTTAGAGAGTTTGGAAAGACAGCAGAAAAGTAAACTCCAAAGGTCCCTTTTCGTAAATAGTTCCTCAGATTCGAAAAGGTAGAAAACTATGTCCGAGAAAACCTCCTAGTCGCGATAGGCTAGGGTATTCATTTTTCGTAAATAATCCATCCCAGACCCAAAAAGGGGTAAATGTATACTGGGTAGATGTCGATTCACAGCCACTTTAACGAGATCGAAACGACAAGGGCCTCGGCAATCTTTTCATATTTATAGAGTCAGAAAAGAGCTAGAAGTTGACTCCTCCTGGAGGAACGAGTGGTATAAAGGGTAGCAACTGGTTCCGGTAATGGTGGAATTGCTCAAAACAAGTAAAGGTTAAGAGGCTGGCTAACAAGACCACTCATCGCAGCGGTTCCTCAGGAACGGGTAAAACAACCAAGTGAAGGCATATGATTGGCCAAGCAGATAGTGACGATGGAGTGAGGAAACCAAGGCTCATCTGGCAGAACAGGCTAATAAAAATGGCAATCACAAGAGGTAAAGTGGGAATGGTTTCATTTTTACACAAGCTTGAAATCAAGAAACTCTGCTTGAAGTTGGTTTCATTTTTACACAAGCTTGAAACAAGGATAAACTATGCTTGAAATCGGTTTCATTTTCACACAAGCTTGAAACAGAAACAAACTATGCTTGAAAAAGTGAGCATGCCCCCAGCATGGTGACTCAATTCGAGGTGCATGCCCCCCAAGCTTCAATCCATATGAAAGGCAGATGGAGTGAAGGTTCAAATTATGAGATCAAGAGAAAGACTCGACTGGGATTTTACGAGATCTAACAAAGACTCGAATTGAACAGGAACGTGTTTCATTATTTTAATGAGGTTGACACATTAAAAGAAATATCCTCAGGACACCTTGTTTCATGGTTTAAGGAGCTTGGCACAAGACAAGGAACTCTGCTCCGACAACCTTGTTTCATTTTTTAAGGAGCTTGACACAAGACAAGGAACTCTACTCCAACAACCTTGTTTCATTTTTTAAGGAGCTTGACACAAGAAAACGAACCGTGCTCCGAACACCCTTGTTTCATTTTTTAAGGAGCTTGACACAAGACAAGGAACTCTGCTCCGAGAACCTGGTTTCATTTTTTAAAGAGCTTGACACAAGGGAGAAACCATGCTCTAACAACCTTGTTTCATTTTTTAAGGAGCTTGACACAAGAAAACGAACTGTGCTCTGAACACCCTTGTTTCATTTTTTAAGGAGCTTGACATAAGACAAGGAACTCTGCTCCAAGAACCTGGTTTCATTTTTTAAAGAGCTTGACACAGGGGAGAAACCATGCTCTAAGGGTAAAACAACCAAACATGCAACCCAACAGTTAACCCAGGAAGGGACAATGTTGCCATATAAGGAGCACCAACATTTCCAAAAGGAGGAAAATGATCAGGATTCCCATCAGAGGGGATTCCTTGGTTGGTGAACTCTGAAAAAGTTGCCATCAGAAACAATCTTCAGAACAACACCCTAAGGAAACTAACTTTAACCAGGAATATTTCGTGGGCAGTTAATTTTTAAAACATTGAAACAAAACTCTACCGTTTCATATTTTAAGAGTCGAGAAACAGGGAAAAGGTGACTCTATCTCTTTCAGATTTGACACAAGCGTGAAAGGACAAGCGCTTGATGACCTTTTCAAATTTAAAGAGTCAGAAAAGATCGAAATGACTGCTCAGGAATACTAGGCAAAGGGAGTACCAAATAACCGTGAACTGCAATATACACCTTGGTTTCAAAATGAAAGAGAAATCAACCAAGGACTTAACGTACGTGCAGGCAATCTCCCCGAATGCTGTGTCCGGTGTATCATGGGTATAGGGCGGCAGACTCAACTTCCTATGGATAAAGGATTGAAACCTAGTGGGGTCTCCCTTTATATACGCGACGGTACGGGGAGCACAAGTCCGTACTAGCGCTGTCTAAAGCCAAGAGGTGAACGACAACTACTAGGTTTAACGACGCCGGAACATGTCTCTAACCTAGACCTCTAAATGTTTCGTTAATGTTTCAATGCTTCCTTAGGTAAATTGAGTAAATTTTATAGTTGATCTTCAATTTATGTTTCGGTTTCAAGGCCCTACCGTATGTCATCTGACAATCTCCTGTATGCAGCTATATGAGAAAAGAAAACTTTTCAATTCGATGAATGCTATCTAGTTAAGGGAAGAGTTTCAAACAATGATGCAACAAACAACAATATTGAAAACAAAACTTTTTCGAAACTAGATGACTTTGACTATCCGAAAGTAATTTCAAACATTCAACGATGCGAATAATGCAATGTAATCTATGCAAAATCCTCTTTTTCGAAAACTATGCAATTGTAATCTATGCACAATTTCCTTTTTCCTTTTCAAATAATAAGAATGCACTCAATGCATTTTTCGATGAAATGAGAATCTACTTAATGCATGCTTTTAACAAAAGAGAATGCACTCAAAGAGATTTTTAGTTTTCAATCATTAAACAATGTGATCTAAGTTCAATGATAAATCTCAAAAAATACTTTTCAATGCAATGTGATCTAATGCATCTTAACAAAAAGAACACTTTGAGACGAAAACTAAATAAACGCTAATCTTCTTAATGAAGGATGAATGCAAAAGAGATGCAAACAAACACTAAGAATGCAATCGTTGTTTCAAACACTTTGTCACAAAATCCCTCAAAAGTTGACAAGACATATGCAGTCAAACACAAAAAGGACTTCCAAAGCAAGAGATCAAAACAAGGCATTCATTCCCTTTTACATCAAACAATCATAGAAAGAAGACATTCCAAATAATGAGCAATGTAATCTTGCTCATACAGAGGAAAGACCCGAAGGGAAAGACACATTGGTGAAGGATTAAGGGAAAAAAACTCAAATTTCATACACCTTGAAATTGGCACGACTTGTCCATTGACAACTAGCGCCAATTGGCACCAATTGGCGCGACTTGATCACTGACAACTAGCGCCAATGGCTAATTGGCGTGGGTTGCTAACTGACAACAAGCACCAACGCCTGAAAATGAAAAAACAAAGAATTTCTCCCAACCAAGACCAGACTCACCACTTCAAGGAGAATCCAAAACAAAACCAGAAGTAAAGTACTGACCAAAAGAAACTTCCGAACAAGGGTAAACCCTAGCACCTACAGGAAATGGCACGACTTTCTGGCTGTAATCCGCGCTAGATAGGGGATGGCGCGACTGTCTGGCTATAATCCGCGCCAGACAGGGGATGGCGCGACTGATAAACTGGCAACCTGTGCCAATTGGCGCGACTGTCAAGGCTAAACTCGCACCAATCAAGCCAACTATGAAAAGGTAAAAATTCGGAAAAGCAGAGGTCAGATCTGATCCTCTGGGGCTGAACCAAAAGCCAAACACAAAAGAGCCAACCCAAAAAACCAATCAAGCAAGGAGAACCACGAAACAATCAAAACGAGACGATCAAGACTAGGCGATCCCCAACGGAGTCGCCAAATTGTTGAGGAGGTAAATCCCCTCTGCGGACAGAGGCGATCCCTACTAGCCCAGCAGGGGTCTAGCAACAATCATCAAATGCTACAGCGCAAGTTCCTAATTGCGAATAAATAAGCCAACGATGGAGGCCTACCTGGAGTCCAGTGCTATGATTCGTAGAAGAGACAACGTTCCCGTTCCTCAGCCTCGGCAGATCACGATCCCCACAATCTCCGTGAATGGACACCTGCACATGCAAGAAACAACACGAATACAAGCATAACATCCAAAATACGCAACTATATATCAGTCAGAAAGGATATAACTCATTATTAACATAAGTGAAAAAACAGAGTGGAACCATAACCGGTAGTCATTCATTAATAAGCAATCGAAAGAGAGTACAACCAATGTTCTGACGCCGTGGTCTCCTTCGGAAGGGTCCCCAGTCATTCACGTCTCGCAAAGCTCGCCAGGGAAAGGGCAAGCCTCTCTAGAGTCTCTCGACGATAGTCTCCTTACTTGAGTCGGCCTTTAGGAAAGAAAGAGGGCTCTTACAACACAAAGGCTCTTGAGAATTTGGAGATTCAAAGCTTAGGCAATTCAAGACTAGCTTGCAATGGCAATAGGCAAGCTTTTATAGATGGGGAAGGAGGGAGTTGGGACCCCTATTATTGTGGGATTGGCCCTATCATCAAGGAAGGTTCCATGAAAGGTGGCAAACCACTTCCCTTCCATGGAACTCCCGTAGCCAAACCTCCCAACTCAAGATAGGCAATGGTTTATGAGTCTGTTGAAACACAACTTCCGCCATCTTTATTTAAAAAACACTCCTTAAATTGGTTGGCGCGACTGAGACTCTGGGACAGAGCGCTAGTTGGCGCGTCCTCTTTGTAGGATTTTCCCCATTGGCACGAGTGATGAACTGTCTGCCTGCACCAATGCAAAAGGAGATGTTTTCATGGTTTTTTGCAAGGAGATGTTTTTAGGGCAATTGAAGCTCATGTTTAGAGGAATGAAATGATGATGGTTTCAAAGCATGACATTTCTCACAGGTCACATAATGGGTCCTCCATTGTGCGGGACGGGGAATGGTAGGGACGGTGACAAATTACTGTGTAACAATTGTGAGTGGAGCTCTTATGGAACTCACACCACTTTCCCGTGTCCTTCTTTGGCTTTGCGGTGTTGTTCTTTGCTTGTGGCTTCGACAGGTTGTATTGAGCCGCCATGCCTTGGCTCTGTCCTTTGTTTTGCGGTTTGGGTGCGCCTTTCCCTTGCTTTTGATTCGAAGATCCAAAGTCTCTCTTCTTCTGTTTGAATTTCTGCTCGATCTTGGCAGCATACTGGTATGTCGTACCAAGTGAGGAGATGTCGAGGAACTCCATTTCCTCCTGAATGTATATGTGTAGAGAACTGCGATACTTTAGCACCAGATGTTTCTCTGAATCTTTGATGCCCAACTTTGTGCGCAGGGTATGGAACAGGTTCATCAGCTCATGCACATCTTGATCCCTTTGTTGTCGCAGTGTGGTCCATTGGATGTACTTGTCCTCATAGCTCCCCACGGGATAGTACTGTTCCTTGATGGCATCTCGGAAAGAATTCCAAGTTGGTACAACCGAGAATAGAGAGGGTTCTGTCTGATCCTTGTTCTCACAGTAGGTTTCCCACCAGTCCTTGACATGGGGGGTAGCTTTGAGGAGTGCAAAAATAATCTTCTTCTGGTCGGAAAAGTCATGAACCGAGAAATATCCTTCTAATAGATTCAACCATCTATCTACGACATCTGCATCTATTTTACCCTTAAATATGGGAATGTCAAAATTTACTTGTACCTTAAAAGGAGTCGCACCTCTAGAGTGGTTGCTGGATGCAGATGCGCTGCTGGTGGGCAACCGTTAAAGGATCTGGGCAAAGTTATCCATCATTGCGTTCCTTTGTTTTTCGAGGGCATCCTCGAGCATTATTTTGATAGGATCTTCTACTCCCTCATCTTTCTTTTTGTCCCCCATGGGCGTCCGTCGGGTTTTGCGAGGTTGATCTTGCAAAGGTTCCACCAGATCGAGCCCTAACTCCTTATACCCCGACCTTGTTGGGGACATGCAAAGAAGGATCGAGAAAAAGCAGACCGCTCTAATACCAGTGATTCAGATTTATGTAGGAACGCAACAAAATAAACATATAACCATAAATACAAAGATGTAGTGGAAAAATCACTTCATTTCATTAATATCAAAGAACTGAAATTTGCTTATAGACAAAATGGAAATAAACTAGCTAGGGTGCTGGTAGCTATCTCTGAGAAGAGATGTGGTGGCTACAGGCCTCTGAACTGAGTTACAATGAGGCTCGAGGGCCTATTTATTATTTAGAAACAACGGGAAACCCTAAACATCCAAAACCCTAACCCTAGGAGATGAAGCGCCAAAACTATGGGCCCCGTTTGGGTAAATTGGTGTTTCAACTTCCCGGGGATGTAACTTTGGCATATGATCTTCGTTTGACGCGAATCATACCTCGTTAGAAATATCTATCCAAGGACTACAAATTTTGAGTGATCAACATCGATCCATGGACCCATGTTGCTCCAGGTTTTCCCAAAAAACATCATTTAGGGCCTCAAAATGGCTCCAGAAGTTCAGGACCCGAAAAACTGCTAAAAATAGTAAGTGGTGCCGAAACTGAAAAACTGAAAGAGACAATGGTGGGGCCCCAAGTGGAATAGGCCGGTGACTTCCAATATCCACCTAGATCATTGACCCTCCTCTTGTCTAGCTCCTTTAAGACTATCCAATAGTCTTTCTGTTTCTCCTTCTTCTACACCAGTTTCATAAACCCTTTCTTGAATTCTGTGTGACTGGGACAAAAGCCGGGTAGATCCAGGAAAAAAATCCCCTAAGACAGGATCCAAACTATCTGCTTCTCTGCCTTATGGAAGAAAGAGGTTCTCCAAAAAGTCAAACCCCTGACACTGTGTGGGGTTTCTATACAGATAGGATTCTCCCTTCGGACGACCTCTACTCAGATCCAGACCTTGTTGTATTTCTTCCCCAAGAGCTTTTAGGACAAAAAAGCTCTAAAAACCATAACTTGCAACTATATCTTCTAAACCTCCTGAGTAAGACAGAATAAAGGAAATACTTGGCATCGAAGAGAATTGAAGGGGTTGAGGGTTTGTATGTTGATGGCCGCCTCCAAGACATTCCAGAGAGGTCGCAGGAGATGCAGAGCCTTTTCTACCTCCAGTCTTCCACACCCCATTAAATGTAATCTGCAAAGATTCTTCTAATAACGCTGCCCCATTCATTATACCACGACATCCTCCCAAGGGCCAAATCATTGGACCTCGGCTCAGTCTCTGCAACAACCGGGAATAACAGGTCTAGATTTTTCTCTAATACCTCGTGACCCCAACAGGTGAGCAAGTCTTCTGGTGCTGGCTCAACATCCACGTGCTCACTATTGAAACCCATTGCTAAAAACGACTTGCCGACTTAAACCAACTTTATGACAGTGAAAGACCCGATCCTGAACAGAAACCCTAAGCCCTAAATGCCGTCTCGCTAAGTAAATCGAATTTGCACTGCTAACCTCCATCTTGAACCCGATTAACCGGAAATGGTCCCTGAGCATCCCATACTCCCCGTGTCCTTCAACAGAACGCAAAGGTGGTCGCTAAATTCTAATGAGACAATGCGCTTGTCAAATCCCGCTCCTTCACGCGTGTGGACTCTGTTTGCTGGAGCCAACCTGCAACTTCTTAGGGTTTTCTCCATGACCGCATGGTCATTCCATCCTCCTAGATTCGATCCATTTGCATCCTATCCTATCATGTTACAATCTTTTTTCCTTTCTCTTTCTTGATCAACCATAATTTTCTATTTCACAATTTCAATAAACTTTTCCTTTACTAATGATAATACATACATATAATTGTGTTTCCATTCTTATATATTGAAATGGTTGCATAGTTATATCATTTCAAAATAAATTAATAATTTATTAACTCAAAGATAGCTGTTTGTTAAAATAAAAACATGATTTTAAACTATTTTCTTTAATTAAAAGATTTAAAAAATTATCTAGAAAAAGGCCTTTACTTTGCAAAGGAGAAAAGTAATAAAGGATTGAAAAATCAGTTGACTTGTCTATAAATCATTGTGTTAACTAAAAGCTATTTGTATAAATAAAAGTGTGCATTTTCTATGTCTGATTGCTTCAACAATACTCGATCCTATAGATGTGGGACCCGTTTCATATAGAACAAGTGCCATGTTTTAATTTTGTAAGACATATTTTAGTTTTGTAGATTGTAGTTTATTTTTATAAAATGTAATTTGAAATTTTATTTTTGGTACATGTGTTACATTATTTTTATGTTGGTTGATTTTATTTCATGTTCGGAGTGATTGTCAATTATAAGGTTTTTTATTTTAACTTTATGTGGATGAATCTATGTTGACTTTTTAACCAATGGCTAAAATTTGATATTCTTCTCAATATGCTTAGTTTGAGAGCAATAGACTATTGCATTCTTTTTTACATTACATTCTTGTAAGTTTTGGGGGTCAAAATAATTAGCTTTTCAACTCCATATGCAACTCCATACATTTAGACCCATAGACAAACAAGTTATTTGTTACCATCTTGTACACCATCTCAACTATCTAGCACATTATGTTATGCCACCTAGCTGACAGTCTAGCACATTATTATATGCCACCTAAAAGATGACAGGTTTGATGTGGAAAATACGGGGAAAACGTCCTGCACGCAAATTTCAGGGCTGACCGGTACGGGAGTTTAAGACGACAATTGACAGATTGGGCTTTTAATTCGTTCATCTGGTCTGTTCGCTGCATCTATAATCTGAAACTAAATTATACATAAACATTACTTTAAAAAAATGAGTATATAATTATGGTCTTCGTTATCATACAAATTGCTTCCAATTGGTTGCCGTAGTGATAATTTTTATAACATACAAATTTTAAAAAAACCACCACATTTTCTTCAGATATAATTTTTTTTGGCATATTTAAATATATTTATGTTACATTTGGATAATTGTTTTTGGGTTGGTACTTCTAAGCACAGGTATGTCATGATGATTACATATTTGTGTGTCTTTTGATGTATTGAATGAACATGTATAATTGTTATTGAATGAACATATATAATTGTTATTGGTTACTATTATTTTGAAAAAATGTTTGTTTAATTTTTTTTTTTTTGGTTATTTAAGATAAATTTACTTAGGATATATATCTATATTTATAAAGTATATGATTTTCATATATTAAAATATGTTTAAATTATAAATATTTATTATTATTATTATTATTAAAATATACACAATTTTATACCATTTTTTTAATGAATAAATTAAAAAATATTTGTTTAAAAAAGTTATTAGTTATTTTTTTTGGTTGGTCAAAAGCATATTTATATTATTGGTTCAAAATTTACATCACATTATATCAGAGTAGTATTACAATTGAGCAACCCAAGTTTCAAAGAGAACCAGATAGAAGACCTTCCAAATAGTAGTCTTGGGTGCAAGCCAAGGCAAACAGTGCCAATGGTTATTTTCAGCACAAAACTAGCAAAAAACATTAAAACATAAATCATCATGGTGGCAAATTAGGAGGAGCTACTGGCGGCACTTCAAAGAAACCTGCACGATTGTAGATATGGTATTCTATATGTTCTACCTGGATTTCCAGTGCTAAGAAGTGGTCATGGGAACGCCTCAACTGGCATCGTAGACTCTCCAGAGAGTCCAGAGTTTCATTCTTCATATGTTGTATATAATTTATGTAAGCAATAAGCTCGTTACGTTCTTCATGCCTCTGCTCCCGCATGTTATCCAAATTGAGCTAAATATGTTGGAGCTGAGTTGAAATCGCGTCGAGGGTGACCAGAGTGTCGACTTGTCCCGGAGAGCGAGATGGAGAGACCAACATCACTGCCACAAAGTGCTGGATCTTCATGGACTCCGAGTCAGAGCTGAGTTTTCCATTCAAACTCCCTTCCTCCATGTCGCGCCCAAAGCCACCTCTACGAGCTCTACCTCGTTGCCATGACATGTTGCCACTCTACCCACTCCACGCTCCCACCGAGAGATAATACCCTTTTCCCACACAGGATGCCCCGCCTCTATTTAAATTGTTAGTGCGGAGGCCAACCCCTCTCACCTTGCCACCGACGGTGACGAGCTCGCACGAGCACACCATAATCCCAAATACCACTTCCCCTTCCCTTCTTTCTGCATATGGATTCCAATACCAGCGCGTGCACTAGGGAGACAATGCCCATGAGCCCACACCAACATCACTCCCCTACCTCATCCACGATCACCACGAGCCACACCACCACCCAGAACCATTTACCAATCAATATACACACCCAATTGGGCTTCTTTCCCACCACCCACAAAGCAGAAGCTACCTCCACCGCAACGCACTGCACACCAGAAGCCAGATTACCGAGATCCCACGGTCGCATACAACACCAAACCCAACTCTCAACCTCCCTATTCTTCCAACTCACACCCTGCACAGGAGGCTCAAGCCATGGCTTTAAAGTAGATGCCACGACACAGGGTGGTCTCTCCCGCCTCAAGCTCACCATCACCCAAACGTTGTTGAATGCGCTCTGCATACCCATCTCCCTTGATATTCCCATGAACCCACAACAACAATACATTGATCGATAAATATTACCCTGTTCGTGCGAGCTATGAATGCATATAACTAGCGTGTGGTTGCAGATCAAACCCTCCCACGTTCCGCCACCATTTGACAATATAACATGACACCCCATAAGAGATGTTCTAAATTATTTAAGTTAAATTTAATTAGTATATAAATCTATATTTATAAAATATATAATTTTCATAAAATATAAAATATCTATAAATTCTAGAATTAGAATATATATATAGATAAGTGTATGCGCAATTTCATCAAATGCAAACTAATTTAAAAAATGTTGGAGGCTTTTATAATGTAGACTAACAAGTTTGTCATTCCAAAGCCAAATGGAAATAGTTGATTTCTCTAACACGTATAGAAAGGGAAATGATCCTTTCTCTATTTTTAATTTATGACATTACTCAAAAATCAGTAACGTGCAATTATATAAGACCTCCTTACCTTAAATTCTAAATTTTTAAGTGCACATTTAGGTTTTTTTTTTTAAATCGATGTGTCATTATTAATATATATTAAATTATTAACAAGTTTTTATTTTTAATAAAATCAATATTTCATAACAAAATTATGATAAAAATCAATATTTCATAATAAAATTATAAATCATATTTAGTACATCTAAATTAATATACTTCATATATAAATATTTTTCAGAAAAATAAAGATTAAATCATAACATTATATTGAAACATTTAACAATTTTGAGAAAAATCCAAATAAATTTATATCTAATTTTAATTTTATGAAATATTAAATTATATTTTTATAACTTTTAAAAAAATAGATTTTGTAATAATTTGTTTTATTTGTTTTATTTTTAATGTTATTGGAATATAGAAGATAATGTTATTGTAATATTATAATTTATTTATCAATAATATATTATCTTTTTTTATATGATTTTGTTATATTTTCATAGTATTTTTTGCTTTTCATTTTATTAGACAAATAAATGAAAATTTAAAATAAAATTTAAATTTAATTTTATAAAATAAATAAATAAATAAATAACATATTTATTTATTCTTTTAATTTATATAAAAAATTAATAGTATCATATATATTTATGAAATTTAACTATACCATAGAAAATTTTAGTTATCAATTATTTAAACACAAAGATAAAAGAAAGAAAAAAGTTTATCAATGTAGAATAAGTATCAATTAAAATGAGATTAAAATTTATTCATTTTCTTTGATGTAGATAGTTGTCTTTTATGCATAAATATAAACTAGCACAACCACATTAATAAAATAATTAGCAAATTTAATAAAACTTTAAAAATTAAAAATAATTAAAAAATACAAATTCAAATAAGACAGATATCTATAATAACTTTATAATTAAAATAATTATATAAATTAATAAAAAATATTAAAATAACCACCTAAATTGTAACTACTTAAATGAATTAAATAATAATAATAATAAAAAAGAAAAAGAAAAAAGAGTTTAATAATTTAGAAATTAAAAATAACCACACCACCCAATAAAAAAATTAGTATTTCATAACTTTTATATATATATATATATATATATATATATATATATATATATATATATATATATATATATATATATATCACTTATTATATTTTTTAATACTATGTTTAGAATATAATAATAATAAGTTATTAATATAATTATTAATATTAATAGTATATTATTATTATTATTTCATCAATATCATTTTAAAATTAATAATATTATTTAAGCTTTAATAAATTTATAATAATATAATAATAACTGTAGATTATTATATTGATCTATAAATTTACACATTAATAATATATTAATTTAAACACTAACATATCATAATCATGATTAATTTGGTCAAAGATAGTGAAAATGAAGATCATATTGAACCATGATAATTGATAGGCATTATGTTTAATATGCTTACAATTAAGCATAGACACATCTAGAGTCATCATGGTGACATAGAAAAAGATATTTAACCTTTGTATTGAACCTTTGCAGTCGATGTATAAATAGTCAACCATGGTCAATGTTAATCAACTATATGTTTACCATACTCAATGGTAGTCAACATTGTTCACTCATAGTCATCCTTAGTCAAACATGGTCACCCATGCTCAACTATGGTCAGTCATGGTCAACGATGGTCAATCATATTCAATGATTGTTCACTCATAGTCATCCTTAGTCAACCATGGTCAACCATGGTCAACCATGGCCAATCATGGTCAACCATATTTGATCATCACATTATGACAAAGATTGTCTGGATATGAAAATCAACCATGGTCAACCATGGTCAACCATATTTTATAAAATCAATCATGGTCAACCATGGTTAATGATGGGCAACCATTGTCCAACGTTGCATTGTGACAAATATTGTTTGAATAAGAAAATGAATCATTGTCTCAACCATGGTCCAGTGTCGCATTATGACAAATATTATCATAATATGATAATCATGGTTAACCATGCTCAACCATGGTCAATCACGGTCAACCTTGGTCAACCATGTTTTATAAAATCAAACATGATCATCCACAGGAAACCATGAATGACGCAATGTGACAAAGATTATCTTGATATGAAAATCAACCATGGTCAACCAGGATTATTTTAGTGTTTATAATATTTATCTTAGGGTTTATAATATTAGTCCCTTGTGTTTAATATTATTCCCTTGGGTTCATAATCCCTTGGGGTTTTAATATTAATCCCTTGGGTTTATAATATCAATCCCTTGGGTTTATTATTATTTTGAGTTTATAATATCAATCATGGTCAATCATGGTCAATCATAACCAACCATGGTCGAATGTAGCATTGTGACAATGATTGTCTCAAAATTAAAATCAACCACGGTCAACCATGGTCCAACGTTGCATGATGACAAAGATTGTCTCGAAATGAAAATCAATCATGGTAAAGCATGGTAAACCATGATTCAACGTTGCAATGTGACAAGGATGATCTCAATATGGAAATTGAACATGGTTAACCATGTTTATTTTAGGGTTTATAATATTTATCTTAGCATTTATATACCTCGGGTTTATAATTTTTATCCCTTGGGTTTATTATTCCCTTGGCTTTATAATATCAATTCATTGGGTTTATTAATCTAAGGGTTAATATTCCTAGGGTTTAATATTATTCCCTTACGTTTATAATCCCTTGGGTTTTCAGTATATCAAGATCAACCATGGTTAGGCATGGTTAACCATGGTCCAATGTTGCATTGTGACAAGGATTTCCTCAATGTGAAAATCAAGCATGGTCAACCATATTTATTTTAGTGTTTATAATATTTATCTTAGGATTTATATACCTTGGGTTTATAATATTATTCCCTTGGGTTCATAATCCCTTGGGGTTTTAGTATTAATACATTGGGTTTATTATTCCCTTTTGTTTATAATATCAATCCCTTGGGTTTATAATATCAATCATGGTCAACCATGGTCAATAATATCCAACCATGGTTAGCCATGGTGAACCATGGTCTAATGTCGCATTGTGACAATGATTGTCTCAATATGAAAATAAACCAGGTCAACCATGGTCCAATGTCGCATGGTGAAAAATAATGTCTCAATATGAAAATAAATCATGGTAAAACATAGTCAACCATGGTCTAATGTTGCATTATGACAAGGATTATCTCAATATGGAAATCCAACTTGCTCACTCATGTTTATTTAAGGGTTTATAATATTTATCTTAGTGTTTATATACCTTGGGTCTATAATTTTTATCCCCTGGTTTTACTATTCCTTTGGGTTTATAATATCAATCCTTGGGTTTATTAATATAAGGGTTCATATTCCCTTAGGTTTATAATCCCTTGGGATTTTAATATTAATCCCTAGGGTTTATTATCCACTTGGGTTTATAATATCGATCATGGTCAACTATGGTCAACCATGTTTTATAAATTCAATCATGGTCAACCATCATCAACCATATTTTATAAAATCAATCATGGTTAACCATGTTTAATCATGGCCATCCATGCTTGTACATAGCAATGTGACAAAGATGGTCTCAATATGAAAATCAATCATTGTCTCAACCATGGTCCAACATCACATTATTACAAATATTGTTTCAATATGATAATCATGGTTAACCATGATCAACCATGGTCAATCATGGCCAACCTTGGTAAACCATGTTCAACCATGTTTTATAAAATGTTACAAATGTGAAGCTGGGTTACACTTTCATGAGAAACGCACCTGAAAATTTCACTCTCCCAAAAGTTTGGCCAAAATTTTTCTACCATTTGTTGAACTTATTCTGTCGTTAAGTTTGACCGAACTATTAGTTTGGCCGGACTATTAGTTCGACCGAACTTTGTTTAAAAGTTCAACCAAACTTTTTCTTATAAATATATTGGCCATAATAACCTCAGAAGTTTTTCAGAAATTTTTGACCATTGTGCAACTGTTGGAGAGGTGTTATAGGTAACTGTTGGAGAGGTGTTTGGTGTTTATGTGTATTTTTTTTTTGGTTTTTTGTGTTTTTGTTTATTTATTTTAGGTTTTTATTTGTTTCTTCATGCTAATCACGTTATGTTTGCAATTATTTTGTAGGCTTCCTCTTCTCCTCCTCGGCGTCCTCGTCTCTCCTTGTCTACTCGTTGTTGGTCCTGTGTTTTTGTCTGCATCTTGGCTCGACATCCTCGTCCTCGTCCCAACATGATCGTCCTTCTTTTTCCAGGTTGTTAAACTATGAACGAGGCTCAATATACCTTCATGTAAACTGTGAAAACTATACAAGGCTTGTTTTTTCGAACATCAAAGCATGGGCCAAAACTGAAATGCTATCAACGAACATTTTTATTTCAAAATATTATAATTTCACTTTTTATTTGAGCCAATCTCATTTTCAGGAGGTCGAAGGAAAATTATTTTTAAGGGCACCTACAATTCATTCTCTTTTTAATTTTCCCTATATAGTGGCTATATCAATATAGCCTTTTGGGAGTGATACCACCATTCTTCGGGGAAAGTCATATATATCTAAGGCTCTTACTGTTCTTTCCTTCCTTATTTCCCCATGGGAACCTTGCTGCTGTATTCACACAAAGGATGTATTTATTTCAAAATATTATAATTTCACTTTTTATTTGAGCCAATCTCATTTTTAGGAGGTCGAAGGAAAATTATTTTTAAGGGCACCTACAGTTCATTCTCTTTCTACTTTTCCCTATACATTGGCTATACTAATATAGTCTTTCGGGAGTGATACCGCCATTCTTCGGGGAAAGGCATATATATATCTAAGGTTCTTGTTGTTCTTTCCTTCCTTATTTCCCCACAGGAACCTTGTTTTTGCATTCACACAATGGATGTATTTATTTCAAAATATTATAATTTCACTTTATATTTGAGCATCCATGAATAACAACTCACGATGTTTGGTAGGTAGTGTCAAAAAGATTGATAATACAACGAAAAATATTGGGGAAGTATAGTTCATTCCACTATATTATAGGTCCATGTTTCATTAGGGAGTTAGCTAGTGTATTTAATAATTAAGTTCCCGAATGACAAGGGTAAACCCACGAAGTTGGGTTACACTTTTGTGAGAATTGGGGGCAGAAATATTTTTTTCTCAACAATTCGGCCGAACTTTTATAACAGTTCGGCTGAACTGTTATAGAGTTCAGCCAAAATTTTATAATAGTTCGGTCGAACTTTTGAAATTAGTTTGGCAGAACTCATTCTGCCGTTTACATTGACGTCGTATTGACGACGTGGGAAAATAGATTTTTGGCCGGAGATTGGAAAACCGGCAATATAAGTTCGACCGAAATATTAGTTCGGCCGAACTCTTAAAATAGTCCGGCCAAACTTTAGTTTATAAATACACTAGCCCGAAGCTGTTAACGGGTTTTGGGCTTATTAGCATTTGCATCTGCTGTGATCGTGTTTCGTCTGCGTCTGCTGTGTGTTTCGGGCCTGCGTCTGCGTCTACATCTCTGGTCTTGGCAGAGTCTTGCTGTTCGGCGTCGACTCCGAATTTCGAATTTCCAGGTTGGTACCACCTGCTTTCAATTGTTGTCTTTGCTATAAATTTTATGACTGCATTTTGTGTGGAAATTGACTGTAATTCTATGACTGCTTTCAATTGCTGTCATTACTGTCATGACTGTAAATTATGTTGTCAGTTGTTTCGTCTACGCCTGCTGTGTGTTTCGGGCTTGCGTCTGCATTTGCGTTTATAATGAGGCTTATCTTTGTGATTAATATTGAACTTTGCATCTTGAATTTGATCCAAATTTTTCACTTTGAGATATAACGTCAATCCTTCTTCTTTAATTTTTCTTTAAGATTGAACTAGCTCACTATGATATTAGCCCATAAGTTTCCATCTTCATGTTATTTTAAATGACATGATATTCAAGAAACTTTCACTAAGGATATGTATAAGTGGATTTTCAAACTTGCTTTTGATCATGACCTTATCTCCGATACAATGTTGGGAAATCCATAGGTTTGGCAGTTAAATTATTTCCCTTATTATGACATTATGATGTGTTGTTTTCGTTATTATTATTTTTTCTTAAAATTTATCTTTTCTTATCATCAAGACTAATAAAAATAAAAAAATAAAAGAGGACATAAGATGTAGGCACACTGCCAGGGATAAGTCTTCCATTTTCACGAAACCAAAGCATTCTCTATGATAACTCTGGACTGTATTAGCACTGATTTTTGTAGCATTGAGTTCATTGAATGAGATAACACTGAAATATTTTCTTATCCAAGCTCCTTTCTATGGTGGTAATGAAACATAAATAGCACCAATATTGTGGCTTTAATTAACTACAATTACACTGAATATCATCAAAACTGTATAACACCAAAACTATCCTTGGAAGAAATACAAACTTCATCTGAATTGCATCTTTGTATTTAGCCTGAAATTTAGTCCTTCTGTAATTGTACCGAAGCATAAAGTCACCCATCTAAACCCATAATTAGGATGAACCTATCTCTATAATTTTAGTACAAAATTCTGTGTTGGTAATGCGAAAACCTCAGCTGGGTATACATATTATTTTTCCACAGTGAATGAGCCGACATGACTTAGTGAAGAGTTGTGTCTCCATATAGGACGACTTGAATATTTTTATTTGAGGTTGACATGTATATTTTGAGAGAGGATGACTTGAAGGTTGGCTTTAAAGAATATTTTTTGAGTAGATCGAGGATGATGACCTTGCAGAAGAAAATGGCTTGATGGAGGAGTCCAATAAATTGACTTTGGCTCAATAATAATTACATTATTTAAAAGCCCAAAATGTATCAATTTAAATCTGTAATGACTAACCTAGAATTCCACAATGGGTTCCTTAATATAAATAAGACCCAAGCATGAAACCCATGCTTTAATAAGTCATTTAATAATTATAATTTTTTTTGACAAATATATTAATAGTGAAAATTTAACCTAGCTACATTCTTCAACATTTAAGAGACAAAATTGTATTGTGATATATTCCCTTCTTTCCAACTTAGTCCATCCTTCTAGAAAAATCCCTTTTAATGATGCACAGATATCCATAGTGATCCATTGATATTTGTTCACCAACAACTATTCCATTTTGGACTTGTATATCTCAAAACTATGCTCATTGAATTTATGCATCTATATATTTAAACTACTCAACTATTTTATTTCACCATAGGAATCAATTTGATATATCTCCCATTTAAATGGGGTCTATCACATTTCGAGAAAAACACATTAGCCATAAAAGTTTCCAATTGAAACCAAAAGTAATTTGATACAAAACATAGGTTTTAGCCTTATATAGTTAATTGTTTCAAACGGATTCTTAATAAAATGAAAAATATTCAATGTAAAACACATGCATTAACATATGATTTACTCGAGAAACCCAAAACGATAAGATCATTTTTTAATTAGTATATTAATTTTTAGACCATCAGACACACACACACACACACACACACACACACACACATATGTATGTATGTATATATGTATATATCCCACGACAATTATAAACTACCAATCCATCACCTTGGATCAGATAAAACTTTAGTTCTTTAACTGAAACTGTAGAAACATGGGGTAAACTACCATGCACTAGAAAAATGCTAAAAGAAAAAGCCATGTGATGAAAACCATCATAAAGGGAGAATTTTTTTTCTCAAAAACGTTTTTTTGGGGCACTACCCCTGAACACCTGTGTGTGGGGGATTTTTCGTCCCTATGAAACCCTAAAGTTGGGGTCCTTTCCTCCCATTTTATTCCCACCACTATTCTTAGAAAAATATATAGTGCATGGGGGTATTCACATAAAGAATATAACACCTACCAAACATCCAATAATTCTCCTTAATGTGACCATCAATGTTGCAATGGTTATAATTATTTCTACTACCCTTGCATGGATGTGTAGTGGCTATTTTATTCCTATCCTTCCCCCATTTCCAGTTCTTATTCCCGACCTTCAAAGCTTCTTGGTGCTATTTTTTCTTCAAACCACTTAAGTACCCTTTATTTTGGCCTATGGTTTCTAGATAATGTGCGTATACACATGGCTCATAAATTATCCTTAGCTTGGAAATAATCACTTGTTTTTGTAGATGGTTATATAGACCCCACATATACTTAAGGAGTACCAACAATATTACCATATTTTTGAACTTAGTACACTCTTATACACCCTTATGTCTACGTAAAGTAGTGTGAGTGATTCCACGACTCCTCTACACATTTCATAGGGTATAAATGGGACTTGATGAGTGTTTTTAAGTCCTCCCACCTAGTGTTTGGCATATCAAATTACAACCTATGTGTTTCCATATCACTTTATGACTAGGTCATAGCACAACCCTCTAGCTTTAGTCTAGCAAATGATATATTTTTTTCTTTGTCTATTTGATAAATGCTAAAAAAAAATTGTAATTTATGCAACCAATGGTTTTTTTTTGGTGCATTGATCTCACCATTGTATGAATTTATGTTCAATTTCACTTCAAAATTGAATAGGGACTATGAACGTTTAATGGCAGTAAAATTTGGCTTATCCTTCTTACGCCATTTCCTTAACTCCTTCTTTGGGTATTCATGACCTCCCAATTTCTCCTATGATATGAAATCTGAGTTAGAGCCCTCATCATATTTGAATAGTCAAATATTTATTACTAAAAATACCATGAGGAGGTTCATACTGCAACTAACGTTAGTGAACTTCACATCAAACCTCACAATTTTCGCTTCTGGAAGATCATGTTAAGTCCCTATATTAATAGTGTAGTCCCTTATTATGTTAGTGTAGCCCCCCTTATTGTTATTGTTGTACCCCTGTAACCCCCATATTTTTATTATTGTGCCCTTACATTATTATTGTTAGGTCGGCTAGGATTACATTGTGGCCCCATGGACTCCTATACATAAAAGGAGGTTTTGGCCATTTGTATCATCCAATAATTGTTCATTCTTGTAATGTATTGGAGGTTGCCCCCTCGAAGTGGCTTATTTATAAGGCGTTGATATCTCTTTTCTTCTATTTTTGGAGCTGGTTTCACAACATTTGGTATCAGAGCTTTGGATTCTAGGGTTTTCTCTACTCCAAACAGGTCATCGTGGAATTTTCACTATAATTTTTTTTCTATGAAGGTTCAGAAGCTGAAATTTTTAGAGCGCGAAGCTGAAATTCGGAGGAAACTCTTCGTAAAATTTCAGATCTTGATTCGCAATATTTTCGGAGATATGATCTGTGGAAGTTAGGTCATTTTGCAGGCTCCTGAATTTAACCTAAACAGGTCATCGTGAAATTTTCACTATAACTTTTGTTATACGAAGGTTCATAAGCTAAAATTTTTATAGTGCAAATAAAAAATCCTGAGGAACATTGTCACAAAATTTCAGATCTTGGTTCGTAATATTTACGAAGATATGATCTATGTAAGTTATGGCTTTTTCAGGCTTCTGAATTTCATCTCAAAGAGGTGATCATGGGAAAATATTCATAACTCTCTCTCTGAGCATCGGATTGGAATTCTGTAAAAAGCGACTGGAAGGACACGGACTTTAGTTTCTTGTCTATAAATTTCAGAGCCAAAGGAGTAAACAATGACACATGGAAAGTCATACAAGTTCGCTCTACTGAACCAGTCCATAATTAGGTCATTGTGGGAGATTGGACATAACTTTGTCTTGAAGAATCCAAATCAAGTCAGACCTGTGGAATTTGAAAGAAGCTTTAGAGGATTACGACAGGTATGAATTTCAGATATTGAGGATCTGCAAGTATAGAGATAAGTCAATTTCAATATCGAGCTCCTTAAAAGAAAGAAAACGGTGTGTATTTTTTTTCCAAATTGCATAAGTTTTGAAAAAAAAAAATCAGTTTGAAGTGATTCCAAGGGCCTATTGAAGAATTTTTATCAGTATTGGGTTCTATAATTCCTGCAAAAAATAATTCCATACCCATTAAGCCCTCAAAAATCTATACTATGATGCATGAAGAGGAAGAATTGCAGTATGATATATCAAAATTACAGTACCAAGTGCAACAAATTTCGATCTTACGAAGACCAATCGAAGATGACATAGATGGTTTAAAGGCAGAAATCAAGGCTAATTTGGATGGTTTGAAGGATCAAATAATAGATAATATGGATGATAAATTAGTGGAAGATCACATCGAGCATCAACAAAAAGTTCTCCAACTCTCAAAGGATAACCTAACTTTGGTGCAGAATCTAATGAAACAACAGGAAGATCAACATCACATCGAAAGAATTTCTGAAGCAGTCACAGAAACAAGAAATCGACAAGTATGATCAATTTCAGAGTATCTCAACAAGTGGAAGAACTTTCCTGTAGAAGATTCCACATGGGAGGATGAGAATTTTATACAGAAGCATCAAGAAATAATCAAGCGTTGAGGACAACACTTGTTTGAAGGAGAGGGGTATGTTAAGTCCCTATATTAATAGTGTAGTCCCTTATTATGTTAGTGTAGCCCCGCTTATTGTTAATTTTGTACCCCTGTAACCCCCATATTGTTATTATTGTGCCCTTACATTATTATTGTTAGGTCGGCTAGGATTATATTGTGGCCTCACTAGGATTATATTGTGGCCCCATGGACTCCTATATATAAAAGGAGGTTTTGGTCATTTGTATCATCCAAGAATTGTTCATTCATGTAATGTATTGGAGGTTTCCCCCTTGTAGTGGCTTATTTCTAAGGCGTTGATATCTCTTTTCTTCTCTTTTTGGAGCTGGTTTCACAACAATATTCATGACCTCCCAATTTCTCCTATAATATGAAATCTGAGTTAGAGCCCTCATCATCTTTGAATAGTCAAATATTTATTGCTAAAAATACCATGAGGAGGTTCATACTACAACTAAAGTTAGTGAACTTCACATCAAACCTCACAATTTTCGCTTCTGCAAGATCATGTGGGTTATTCTAAATAGACAATGTCTACCATAACTAGGGTTATATGAATTTATTCTCAAATAAATTCCTAGATTCCCTACAATTTTTGACAAAGACATATCTTCCTAGATTCCCTAAAATAATCCAGCCGAACTTTAGTTTATAAATACACCATCCTGGAGCTATTAATGGGTTTCGGGCTTATTAGCGTCTGCGTCTGTGTCTACGTCTCTGGTCTTGGCAGAGTCTTGCTGTTTGGCCTCGGCTCCGAATTTTGAATTTCCAGGTTGGCACCATCTACTTTCAATTGCTATCTTTGGTGTAAATTCTATAAACATATAAGTAGATGTCTTGATATGACTGCATTTATTGTGGTCGTGTTCCAGTCCAATAAGTGATCGTGTTTCATCTACGTCTGCTATACTAAGTCTCATTGATCGACTGCCTTAAACTATTTTCATTTTCGGCCTTTCTCGCTTAAGTTTTCTCTGTTTCAAAATGACATGATTGACTTCAAATAAAAAAACCTTCAGAAATGTCTAGCCCTTTGAGAATACCAAGTAAAACCAACAAACAACTCCAAATCTTGAAAGCCATGCCATTCAGAAAATCCATTTTTTCAGTACCTTGAAATATAGAGGGAAAGGAAGATAATAGCATTTCAGGTAGGGAAGATAAAGATGTCACAACAGAACTCTGATATATAAGCACAGAATTCAATTCCATTATTTTGTAGGTAAAGTACTATCTTCACATTAAATCATTTTATAAGGTTACTCTAAAACTAAAGGCTTTCTCCCATTAATTAAAGGCAAACTTTAAGGCCTAAAAACTGAACCTAAAGTGGCTGAAATTCCATAGGATTTTAGTTTGTCTATTGAGTGTTAACTTCTACAAGGTTCTATAGGCAGAGTCTATAAAGGGACAGGAAGTGTTAAATTCTACAATTTCTATAGGTAGAGTCTGTAAAGGGCCAGGTAGCCTCTGGATCTCATCTTTAATGAGATTGAGGATCCGATACAGTTCCTCCGTATTTTGAAAATTCATGATATCACAGGTCAGCACTTAATGTGTGAACTTTACATGCATGATTATTTCCCGAAGCATGATCAGGCATTCAATCTCGTTCCATTTGTGGGGGATATTCACTTGAGAGCCTTCACCTCCTACACTATCAACCAGGTTAAATGGAATAAGGCCTATGATAAGTTTGAAGAAAATCAAGTTACAAGGCCACTGATGACAAGGAGAGAGCATGGCTATGCAACAAATATTTATAATGATCACTTTACCTTTTTACAGATTGAGGGACATAAGGAACATATGTTGGAAACCCATAAATGGTGTGTTGACCTCTGTATTAGACAAGTAGTAACTTTTCGGATGAAACTCTTGACAGTTTTCAAAGGAGGTGGATGTTGTCATCTTCAGCTGTCAGAAATCGGGAACCTTTTGGAGCACCTAATTTTGCACGAGCATTAGAAAGAGTGTCACGTTTCGTAGCATGTATTCGAACTTGTGGGGTCCGGTGGATGTGACTGAGGTTTCAGTTCCCCCTCATTTGGTTGCCAGCAGATCAATATACTCTTGCATACAATGCCGACAAAGATTGGTGGAACGATATTGTTCTGATAGAGGGATATAAACCCCATGGAGCAGAGATGGCCAGAGAGTATGACCTTGCTCAGCTTCATGACAACCACAGTCAGTCCAAACCAGATATGAGAAGATGATGAGCCGCACGAGGACATGCAGATAGACTAGTTGGGGGGAGATGTTGGGTACCGAATTTGCATACTTTTTCTTCTATTTTCGCCCACTATTTTATCTCTTTGTATCTTTAATTTTTATAAATCACGAGGTAAATCCCTTTCAAATGTCTTATATGGAATGTTTGATTAATGAAGTAATAGTCATGGAGGTTTTACCTACACAAGTATTAATTCTGTTATTTCTGCAGATCCAGTAGTTAAAAGGTCGCATTTGCAAAGTTACGGAAGAAACTCCGAATTCTCAACGTTATTTCGATATGTTGTAACAACAAAACAGATTCAAACCTACCCCAGATCTATTTTAGACCTTTCTTGGTTTTCTCTCGGCAACTAGTTTGGTCATTGTAACAATTGTATATTTCTAGACATTAGTTTTCAGATTGGGAAGATGGGGGTTTTTTGAACATTTTTATAAGAAGGGTCTTAGGTCTATGAATCGGGGTTAGCGTGCAAGAGACCAATTTTGTACCAGAAGACTTTTAATTAATTGAATTCAAGTAATTTTTCCGTTCCATCTTTAAGCTGTGAGTTTACTGCAGCCCTGGTCAGAGAGTTGGGCCCACTTTTCTGATCAGGTGTTGCGTTATTTCCTTTTGATTGATTTTTAATTTTTGTTTGATTATTTTAACTGTTGTTCCAGTATGTTTCTTCAATCGCTGTGAATGATTTTATAATTCTGCAATTTATCTTTAATTACTGTTACAGTGGTTTGGTTGTTTTAATTGTTGAATCTGTGATCAATATCAGAATGTGCCATTTCTCTTGCATATACCTTGCACGTTACCTTGAAATAATGTACACACCCAGATTGATAAATTAATGTGGAAAAGGGTGGAATAGTTTATTCATACTCGGACACCAACAATCATGTTTCTGATATAGTTAGAGAAGGTGATGTCTTCGTTGTCATTGCACTAGAAAATAATCAAGAAAAAGTGCATTATTATTTATTACGATGCACTACGTCTAAATGCACGTTGCTGCAAGAGTATAATGATCCATCAAATTATACATACCCAATCGGTTCAATGGTGTTAATGGGACATTTCTTTGAAGAAGTAAAGAAATGTAAAGATCATATTATTTTTCAATATTACCAGCCAGAGGTTATTTATGCCCAATATAGTCACTTGGTCATAGCAACTCGGTTGCAGTTGAAGCAAGTGAAGAGTAGAAAAAAACGACGACAATGGAGGTTATCGATAGATGATCATGATGCCATTCTAGAAAATTTTCCACTAGCACATTTCAGATGAGTGGAACACATTGTTCAAGATGAACAATAAACTTTGATTCTAAGGTTAGAACATATAATTGCTACAATGTATTGGAATTTATATAGTTTAAGACTATATTGTGGATTACTTCCAAATAAATGGACATGTGGATGGTTAGATGTGTGTTGGTACGAGCAATATATTATGATCTACTGGATAAGGGTGCTTTGCTAGATAATTAAGTTATGGTGATTTAATGTGTCCATGATGTTTACTCCTAGATGATCTTAACTCGCCCCTTTATTTGCATGGATATGATGGTGATGAATGCATATTTAATTACATATATATTCTTGTATTGTTAGTTTAGTTTTGATATCAAATGTCATCATATTTACATCACATCAACCTTAAAATCATGCCATGGACAACAATTAATGCACACAATTCTAAGTACACAAGTAATGCACATACAAACTTAGTTTCAAATGAATATAATATTACCATTAAAGATGTACTTAATAAACTCATAGCAATTCATGAATACATTTAGTATTCAATAAGAATGGTAATCAAAGAATATATTCATTAATTAGCAGTTGAATGTGAATAACTCTAGCATTTGGGTTTAAAGGGATGAAAATATGACTTTTGGGTTTCTCATCACTTTTTTATATTTCCAAAATCTTATTCTTTCATTATTTATCTAGGGTTAAGTTAATTAATTAGACAATTTAGAAAATCCTTTCCCCTTAAGAGCACTAATTCTCCAATTATATGTGCACATAAATTTTAGTTTGTGATTTATGGTAATGATAAATTGTACCAAGTGTTCAATTACTATGTAAAAATAAACATAGGAGTTAGGTGTGTCAATTAAAAAATATAGGGGAAAGTGATTTTTGAAGAAGGTATGGCTCATATACAAGGGAATTCTATCCCACATGTCTCACCAACATGAATTCATTTGCTGAATTAAAATATTCAATGTCCTTGCAATTATAACAAAGATGAGAACATGCTTCACTGAGATGAATACAAAACCATGAATGAGTGGGTAGATACCTTTAGAATGGTGTAATACTTAGTTTACTTGATTATGGAAGTAAGTTTCTATCAGACATAATGTTGAGGGGGAGGATGAAACAAGACCTAATGTGGGAGAAAAAAAACCTAGATACCTATTGTTATTAGTTCATATTGATGCAGGGGATAAAGATTTCCATTTTAGAGAAATAGAAAACCACCATGAAGATTCAATCATTTTTCGTGTAAGTTAGAGGAAATTCACTAAGCATATCCATATATAGTTATTCTCATAACCACTGGTAGAAGCCCTACTTATTATAGGCATGTACTAGTAAGATAGACTTAGCATATATGATAATCAGAATCAGCGCTCAAAAACTCAGTTATAAGGCAACGTATGATCATAAGTGTGATGTTATTAATTTATCTCTTCAATATGTATGTGTTACCAGTGTTCAAACTCAGAAGCCAAGGCAATGTATATATTGTTTCAGATTGACCTCTTTACACAGTTATGCCAAATTTGAAAAAGCAAGTTATATCAATAGCTTAATGACCTCATTCTCAATCAACTCAAAAGACAATAGATTACTTACAAGAGTATTAGGCCTAATTCCTTTCATACCAATCAGTCAACCTTAGTTTGTATATTAGCATACAACGTATTTTGGATCAATCCTTCTTATCATTTACGACCACAATAAAATGGATCATTTCACTTGTATATTATAAAACTTTGTACATCTAGACAATGAATTTTCCTCAGTACGAACAACAATAGTAACCCAATATTTATGTCATTACAAGATAAAGCTGAAAAATCAGAAATTGTGTCAACATCCATATAGGATATGTATTTCTAGCATGTATTTATACTTTTAAACAAAGGTTTGTATTGAATTCACTTCAGAAATATATATTTTTGACTCTTGTAACAAATCGTTCCTCTTTGTGCTTGTAACTAGTACCACTATGCACTTATTAGAAGAAGTGCATATTTGCGTTGTGAGGTAACATTTTAAATGTAGGGATATTTGACAAAATCTATGGCATTCGATATGTTACATAATCAATCAGACCAACAATGTATCGACCCCAAGTAAGATGTATACTAGTCAAGCTAGTACATAAAATACTACGATTAATAAAAAAATGTGACACTTTGTATCAAGTTGTAAACTCTTCTAACCACAGTAATTATCAGACCATATATCTGTGAATAATATTAACTTATAATGGACCTAAAATGCAGTAAATGTATAAAATGAGATTCATAGCATAAAAAAAATGGCATAAAAAATAGCATAGCATAATATGCAGTAGATATTATTATAGCATAAAAAAAAGTCCTAGGCTCACATTATGACAAGGGACCAAAAGAAATATCTCTACAAATGGTATAACATCTTAAGTGTTCTGAAATGGCCACCATATAAAGAAGCACGAGCCTCCCGAATAAGGAATATGTAGTCTTAAATTCTAGAGATGAATAATTGACTTAGATTATGCATCCAACTATCCTAAATACAAGAATGTGAGAAGTCTCTACTATTCATCTCCATGGGATGATGTGAATCTTTCTAGACTTGGCCAAAGGAAGAGTTTGTAACATAAAGTTGTTTCTATGCTTCATAAACAGTGAAGTGAACATCCGAAAGGTGGAGAACCCTTCCTCGAGGGTGAATAAACATGTTTGTGACCCTATTTTTACTCTCGCTCATAGTCCCTCATAGTCCCTGCAAATCAAAAAAGAAACATAAAATCAAGATGGCAATTCAATTGAAAACAAAATCATCAAAAGAAACACAATCAACAAATAACAAACAAGTTCAAGAAGTATGTCATCTAAAGGTTTACGTGAAAATTGGTTTGACAAATTTACAATTACTCAATCACCCTATCATAGCTAAGTTCTTCAAAACAGTTCCATGTGTGCCATCATAATTCTACCAGCAGGAAGTTAAAAAGGAGATGTTTAACCTTGCAGATGTTGAAAATTTATTTCTGAGGTCCCCAAGATGAGACCAAGTGCTTTTAGTGAGAATGAATGAAATGTAAGATGCCATATTTTCCAAGATGAAAAAAAGATCAAGTGATAGAACATGATTTGTTTCACCTAGTTTCTCTAGGTTTATATTGCATGCATACATATTGAACCTTTGGGTTATTATAATGCTATTGGAAAATGGACTTCTGTAAAGTATAATGTTTGTAATATATATGTTTGATAGTTGAAATATACTTTTCAGGCCTTGCTTTGGAAGGACAATAATTTGTTAGTGTGCACTGTGAAGAGGACTATCCTATTCTTGTACAACCTCAAATGTGTTGTTATGAAACACCATGTTGCTATTCATTTTTCCCCCTTTTTCTTAACATTTATGACTTTACTATCTAAGAATACAAACTAGTGAAATAAAAATCACCATAACTTATCATGTCCATGCAATTGGAGCATTGCTCAATTACAAAGACAACCAGGCAGATTTATCAAAAACTTCTCTTTGAAATACAAAATGATGGCGTATTACATATAGATATGGTGATAAGTTAAAAGGCTTTAACCACCCTTCATTACTGACATCACTATGCACATTGTCCATTCCAAAACCTGAGCATCACCCTCTTTAATTACACTTGTTACATGCTCTGCAAGTGCACCCGAACTCTGCTCCAAAACATATGCAAAATAGGTAAGTATTCAAATGTGTTTAATGTTAATTAGACAATCACAATTATTTAAGTGATCCATGGGAATGAATTTCCAATCTTGGTTAAATTTTGGTTCCAACATAATCAGGCCTTGAAATGCCACAAGAAATTTAGACAAAATTATTGGACGGAGGCTTGAAATGAATCTAGAGAAGGAGAAAGTACAAAAGCAAGAAAATTTGAAAGGTCGGAAACCTAAGAATTTGGATCTGGAAACCAAGACCTATACATACCTATATGGATATGAATCAAATGAAATTGTTTCACTAAATACAGTGAAAATAAACAAAGGCTTATTTCAAGAGATTAAATAACAAGAACTGCGTGGAGCTATACTTACTAATACTCCCCCCTTGCATGTCAATACATTAACTCACCTCATCTTCAACACAATCATAATGTAGATAAACACAATATTTGTGATTTTCAACCAAGGCTCCACTGATTTTTTTTGTCTTCTCAACCAGCAATGCAAAAACCTGGACAAAAGGTATACTTAGATGAAACTATAGCTTTTAACTTCCCTAATCCCTTTCTCGATAAAAAAGTTCCTCACAAAAGGTGCAATTCGATAAATAATAGCCAACAACAATGTTAACAAAAGTTCCAATGCACAAGCTCTAAACTGGTAAATAGAGCACAAATGGACTTAACACTGTTGAATACATC
Source organism: Pinus albicaulis (assembly GCA_034641835.2). Lineage (NCBI taxonomy): Eukaryota > Viridiplantae > Streptophyta > Pinopsida > Pinales > Pinaceae > Pinus > Pinus albicaulis. The sequence continues at coordinate 1,983,946,728 of CM076575.1, read as the reverse complement.
TGCAGCTATGAAACAAACTCAAACCTTTTTTCCTCTCTATAATGAATATAAAGCAACATAAAACAAAATATTAAATACACTTAGTTCATACCTTGTCTATCATTGGTAAGAACTCAGTGGCAGGCTGGTAGAGAACAATTCTTCCCTGAGAGACAAAAAATAACAATTGAAACTTGAAAGTGAATAACAAATCACCAAAATCATCTATGTACAATCTACCTTTAATAATCCTTGATAAACATCTTACCAAACCATTTTTCACCCCATCATTAATTGCACTAGAAGTTACTCTTGCCTCCCATAACATTATCAATTCAATAGCAAATGTGTCAATATGTTAGGGAAAATGATTAAAAATTCAAAGTAGTCTCGGGCTCCTATGAAGACATGACCCTGCTTACTAGTGAATATAATCAAGAGCACATCCACAAAACTAAAAACAACTGACCACAAAATAGGCAAATGAACAACTGGGTCAACTATATTTTCTCTTCCTTAAGGATATTGGAGGTCCAAGCATCCTTGGTATAAAAATTTGAAGCTACAAAATTTGGAGGCCAGAGCATAGCATACAACCCAGAATTGGGCACGGTCTTATGTCCAGCAGGAAGGCATAGAACAAGGAAACTAACCTACGAAGAAAGAAAGAACAAATTGATTTCTCAGTTGAATGCTGGTGTTGAGGATGATGATGATGAGTAAATGATTATAAGTTATTGGGTCAACTGTATTTTCTCTTCCTTAAGGGTCTTGGAGGTCCAAGCATTCTTGGTACAAAACTTTGAAGCTACAAACTTTGGGGGCCAGAGCGTAGCATACAGACCATAATTGGGCATGGTCTTATGTCCAGTGTGAAGGCAGAGAACAAGGAAGCTAACCTACGAAGAAAGAAAGAACAAATTGATTGCTCAGTTAAATTCTTTGAATGCTGGTGCTGAGGACGATGATTATGAGTAAATCATTAAAAGTTATTGGGTGATCCGGATTTATGCAGGAACGCAACAGAATAAACACATAAGCATAAATACAGAGATGCAGCGGAAATAACACTTCATTTCATTAATATCAAAGAACTGAAATTTGCTTACAGACAATGGAAATAAAACTAGCTAGGGTACTGGTAGCTATCTCTGAGAAGAGATGTGGTGGCTACAGACCTCTGAACTGCCTTACAATGAGGCGCGAGGGCCTATTTATTATTGAGAAACAATGGAGAACCCTAAACATCCCAAAAACCTAACCCTAGGAGATGAAGCGCCAAAACTATGGGCCCCGTTTGGGTAAATTGGTGTTTCAACTTCCCAGGGACGTAACTTGGCATACTATCTCCGTTTGACGCACATGATACATCATTAGAAAGCTCTATCCGAGGACTAAGAACACAGACGAATTTTATCAGAAAATTCGCCGGCGCTTTCATACCCAAAAAACGTCGTTTAGGGCCTCAAAACGGCTCCGGAAGTTCAGGACCCGAAAAACTGCTAAAAATAGTAAGTTATGCCAAAACGGAAAAACTGAAAGAGACAATGGTGGGGGCCCAAGTGGAATAGGCGGGTGGCCACCAATATCCACCTGGATCATTGGGTCAGCTTTATTTTCTATTCCTTAAGGATCTTGGAGGACAAAGCATCCTTGGTATAAAAATTTGAAGCTACAAACTTTGGAGGCCATAGCATAGCATACAACCCAGAATTGGGCATAGTCTTATGTCCAGCGTGAAGGCAGAGAACAAGGAAACTAAGCTATGAAGAAAGAAATAACAAATTGATTACTTAGTTGAATGCTTTGAATGTTGGTGTTGAGGACGGTGATGATGAGTAAATGATTAAAATTTATTGGGTCAGCTGTATTTTCTCTTCCTTAAGGATCTTGGAGGTGCAAGCATCCTTGGTATAAAAATTTGAAGGGAAAAACTTTGGAGGCAAGAGCATATCATATAGCCCAGAATTGGGCACGGTCTTATGTCCTTGCAAATACCTCTAATAGCGCATAGAGAGATGGCTGCTAGGGCTGTAGTGGATCCAGGATGGGATGCACTTCTTGAAGAGGAAGTTGGTTGTTGGAAAGGTGCTTGGTCTACATATGCTTCCTAATATCTTAATAGTGCAAAGTCTAGTTTGTATTAAAGGATCGTTTTTTAGATCAACTGGAAGGCATGGGACAATGCAAAAGCTTTAGATTTAGATTTGGAAGGCATGGGACATGGAAAGACTAAAATGTTGACTATGGAAGTGAAGCCCGTGGCTTCATCCTTAATGACAATGTTGGGGATGCAGTTGACATTGTGAATCACCCATCGCTTGTTCAATCTTCTATCACTCACCTCCAAGGTGATGAATTTCCAAGTAAAGCATGAAATAATAAAACAAATAACGTAATTGCATTAATTGCTTCCTTCATGACATTATCAGACTACCTTTTTAGCACAATTTCGATTCGATAGCATAAATTATTGTGTCAACAATTGAAAGGAATAACAACATTGGAAGTATGGGCAAAAAAATTCCAACTTGTTGGTAGATGCCTACATCCACTATACAATTCAACTCACCTAAAAATGTAGACTCTCTGACCCAAAGCCTACATGATCTCCTTGGGGCTCAGTTTGCATCATCTCAATATTATCTGTAGCCTGAAAAGTAAAAACCAAAGTTAATAGAAAATTTTGTGAAAATAAATATAATAAACATAATAAATATACTTAAAGAAAAGTATCGATACCTGTGTCACGAATGGAACCTGAGAAGGAATAATATCTTCAGGAAACCCTTGATGTGTAGCACATACCTGAAAATTCAATAATGTTAAGAGCCACACCATATAAAATGATGTTCATATTAAAGTCACTTGAAATTTAACGTAAAAATATAGATAGATAATACCTGTGATACCACTGGAACATATGAAGGTATCATGTCTTTAGGAAGCCCTTCATATGTAGCGCTAAACTGAAAATTCCATAACGTTAAGACTCATACCATATAAAATTATGTGACAAATTCATTTTCAATTTGACGTACAAAAATATAGATAGATAGTAATGAGTGTGGCACCTGTACATGATCATGTCCATGATCTATAGAATGAGGATCAGGGGCAAAGTAATGTTGATCTAAGAATGTTGTAAAATGCATAAGTTAAATAAATATATTGGCGTAAGAATTTGGAGACTAAATGTATATATACCAAAAAAACATGTTACATGCACTTTAACTCATCTTATAAATGTGTATTTTAAAATAGATCAAAAAATGCTTGTATATACCTCGCCCATGGTGTGCATTTTCTATCTAATGGCTCGCTCATAGTGGTATCTACAGGAGGACACATACTCCAAAAGTTCGTGTTGCTCCATCTCCCTTAATACGTCATCTGGAATACTCACAAATGAACGAACTTCTGCACTAGATGGAGGTTAGCTTGTACCTAAGCCGACTTCCACCCCTCCTAAAGCAGGTGCAATATTTTGTTGTATCTTCTCCCTCATTTGAGATGTAGAACTGGAGATAAGGGCTAACTCCTCTGGAAGTGTAACTAGCCTAGGTGGTCGAGGTGCTGGAGACCTAAACCCAACATCTCGCATAGCATCAAGTCGTTCATATGTACGAACTTTTCCAACTCCATAGAATTTGGACCCCATATCTGTATAGTTAGGGTCCATGTGCTCTCAGAATTGAGCATACAACATCCTAACAAAATATTGCGGCACCTCATCATTATTTGGGAACTTCTCGTATGCATACAAGAACTTCTCATAAATATAAGGTGCAATATTGGGATCATTGAATCTTTCAATATTCAGACTTTTTTGTCTTCAGGTCGCAAGTCAAATAGTGACAAGGTCATTTCTTTAGTGACCCTACTTTTAACTTCATTGTAGGAGTGGATACCAATCACTGATGCTCTCCTCCTATGCATCATGTAAAAAAAAACTTGGGTTGATGGTCCAACCCCACGATAAGTCTCTATCAAACTCTCCAAATTGTGCAAAACACTTTGGAGACAATTTTGATTAGGGGCAGAGAGATTGCAACTTTGAAATTCATTGTGCAATCTCATGGAATTCTCCCTCATCCCATCAACAATAAGTAAGGATATGGTGTCTTCCCAAGGCATCTCCTCAGGAATATCACTAGGATGGGTGTAAAGGAGCTCATAGCTCGGATTTCGAGCAAACTCATGAACCCTACGAGCTCTCCCCCTAGGAGGGCAACGACCACCACCTGTAACATGTTAAATTATTGCACATATTAAAAATTAAATAATTTGTAAGGAAAATTTGTATTTAAAAAACTTGTCTGGTCATTTGAAAATACCTCGTGGAAAAACTATCTCATCCTCTTCGCTCATCGGACTAGGATTGTTCCCTTTCGAGGAATGAAGGTCTCTACTAGCCATTGTAAAAAACATTAAGTTGTTTTATCACACAAGTACATAAGACACACAATAAGTTTCACATTAAACATACATAAAACAATAAGTTTTCCTCTAGATTTTACCTGAACAAGATCTATCTAAGTGTGGGATGGATGGCATAGGATTTGCAGGGTTATCAGGCTCCTCTTGTTCGATTTGGTGTCTGGGCGCATGAGTCATATGAGTGCGTCCACATGTGCAGGACAATTTTTTTTCACATTAATCATTTTTTCACAACGAACTATAAATATAACCTGCTTGAAAACATGACATAACTAAACGTCCAATGTACCTGATAATCCTCCTCTCATGGAGAGGTATTTGAAGGGCTCGCCTGATGCCATTGTTGCTATAGTATCAAATCAAATTTCTTCCCCTCATAAAAAAATTAGAAAACAAATTATCAATCGACAGTCATGTCATCAACTAATGATTTCATATGTTGTTACATGAGGTCAAAAGTCGCCATTAGAAGATTGAGTAGGTCTATGGGAAATCTTTAGATATTATTGTAGGAAAAGATAAATTACGGTGAAAAATGGATGGATTAGCTACAAAGGAGGTTGATTTTTAGGCAACAAAATTTCTGTTGGATGGTGAATCCTTCTAATGCTAGAAATTCCTCCTTTAGCCAATTTCGTTCCATGCCCTAGTTAGGTTGATTTTCCCTAAGAGGACCGAAATAAGAGAGGGGAGAGGTGTGAATTTCAATTCGTGGATAAGATAAAGGGTGATCAACAATTAGGCAAGGCTAGTGCCTAGTGGTTGGGTGGATGGAGTTTATGGAGGTGATAAGTGAGCCAAGTATTGCAAAGGAGTAAAGATGTTTTGATACCATCACACAAAACCCTAACTATTATCTTTATGAGGGATCAATATTTACTTAGGAGAGTTAATTAAAATATTCGCCAAGGGATTTGTCATTCACATTTTATCCATGAGTGATGCATACAATTATGACATCTAGTTTCTATCCAATTGATTTTCAATAAGATTGGTGCAACAGAGAAACCCTAGATTTCCAACACATTCCATACATTAGACAAAAATCGGAATTTTTTTAATGAGAAAGCTTAATTATAGGATAAAAATGCTTGAACGATCGTTTCATTCATCCATAGAAACTTATACAATGCCAAGACAAGAGCTCCAATAAACAAAGTACTCCATAGATCACATCTTACCAATATAGAAGAGATCGAAATAGTCCAAGTGATGATGAGTGGAATGAAAGATCCCTTTCTCTATTTATATGAGGATGAATCCAAATATTAGCCTAAAAGTCCATAATAACAAGTTAAATCACATGAAATCCTTGGGTTACAAGCCAACCTAATAGCTTTTGATCATAAGTGCAAAATAAGTTCATATGTGTGAGCCGCTATCTTGCTAGGGCTGACGTCATGCATGAAATAGGCTCCAAGTTGCATCTCAAAGTGTTATGAGTTGTCCAATGTGGTGTAGTAACATGTAAAAATCATGATTTGAGGGTTGGCCATGAAATTCACCTCATTTTCTTCTTGTGGTCCCAAAATCCATCTGTGTAACACAAAGTGGTCCCAAAATCCATCTTTGCTCGGACGTTGAGGGATTTCTAGGTGCTACTAGACCTCCCAAGTCTCATAAGGGGAGACCATCCTCATATAGGACTTGAATCAGTTGCCATCACTCATATGGTGCTAAGTTTGACCTGGGGGCACGCTTGGTCCAGGTGTGTTATCCTGAAGAATCATCAAATCAAGTGCAAAGTGGCATAGTGTGTTGGTACCAGGTGTGCACGAGTACATGTGTGATATGATGGTGCTGCTAGGAGGCCCAAAGGTCTCAATTCTTCACTTGGTAGTGCCAATATGCTTTGATAATTGCCTGGGTACCTGTGGGTAAGGACCTGAAGACATGGGCTGCTGAATTACCTGACAATCACAACATAGATTCTAGTGAAAATAACCAATCCTTAGAGACAAAAAATCATTATTGCATCTAAGTGAACCAAGATTGAGTGTTATGGGATATTTAATATTTCAAATAAAGCTTCGCTAAGAAACTTGGGGCCTTGAACTCATAATGGTTTTTCTCCCTAGGTAGGAGTGGCTAAAGGACAACCCTAATAGGTGTTTACAACACCTAAGGGGAAGTAACATTTTCTCTGTCAATGCTTTAGTTGATAGGTGTTAGTGAATAATAATGATAATCATAGAGGGGATACAACTTCATGGCCAAGTTCCATTTTCAAAGGGTTTGGCTGATGGGGGATCCACATCTTGAGTGTATAGATGTGAGGAGGGAGCAACCGTGGATGCATGAGTTACCAATTGGGCCTTTGTTTTTCCACGCATCATGTGTGCCTTATAATTTTTCTTGATTTTTCTTTGTATTACTGCTTGTAGCTCAAGGGTTAGAGATTTATTTGAATGATATTGTTGTCTTAGCCCTTAATGATGAGTTAGCATAATTATCATTGAGGGTTGGGACAATCAAGGGTTCCTTTTTATGATGTAATGGAGAAACATGTGCTCAGAAACTGGGAGATGGCCATAATGAGTGAGATAGAGCTCATGCTAGTCATTTTCCCACGTGCTAATGTGTATGTCCTTAACCATAACAAAAAACCGTAACCATCCAATTAGAGAGAGCTCTCTTAAATGAAAAATTAAGTACTCAAGATAAAACCTTTTATTGCAGATGGCTAAATATTTTTTGTTTTAAGTGACTTTGTAGGTGGAAGAGTGTATGAAGGCTACCATTGGGCGTGGACTCAGCTAAGGGAGTTCAATTTCTAGCAAAATGCATCCATGGAAACTGAGGCAAATGGGCTTAAAAGATAAATTTTATAGCAAAAACATAGTACATGAAGGAAATTAGAGCATATAAATAATGAAGTCCAAGTGATCATAATACTATGATGCTGCTAATAATATACAAAATATAAATACAAACACATAAGCTCCAAAGTAATCTCAGGTTTTGAAAGACAACTGCTGCAAACTGTATATTAGCTTGGTAGAGGAAAATTACATAATAGCCTTCTCATTACATTCATCAACCCTTTCAAACCCCAAAACTCCCTCATTTATAGAGTGGGATCTCTTTTACAATTGTCTGCCACATTGACTAGACTTCGATACTAACCTAGAGACCTAATTCAAATAGGATTACATCACATTGACAATAAATAGGGATATTTTATGTTTTGATAAAGTTTGTAATAAAAAAGGATTCTATGACTATACATAACTCCAACAAAACATCTAACAACCTATACTTGTCATCTCTATCGAACCAAACTGACATGTTGAGGTGTTGGTCAACTGATACACTGGAGTTAAGACCTCGTGAACCCGAGTTGAGATGGTGAGATGTATTGATGATGTGGCATCATTAGTTGACTTGATGAGTTGTTAGCCACACGGTAGTTGACTGCTGAATTGTCCTCTTGAACAAGTGGCATAATAATATGCATGATTTTATTCTGTAATTCATCCACCTTTTCACTACATTGACTGTTCAAAAACATCAAAAACACCTAACGCTAGAAGAAAAACAGAGTGTAGAACCTCAGAATTACCCTCTCTTTGACAATTTTTCTCACCTCTTTCCATCACTTTTCCATGAAGATCACAAACCCTAATCAATGAAGAATGCTAGGTTTTGTCTTAAGGATGCATTTGAATGATTTTCATATTATATTTTCATGATTTTTCTATTTGGATAAGTTTTTGCAACTTAGCTACAGAATGCAGCCTGTTCTGCAGCTAACTGTGCGTTTCGTAGCCACTCTTATGCTTTAGCAGGTTCCAGGTGTTAGTTGAGGAATTGGGCCACATGGGTGTTTCTAGAATCATGCCCACATGGATTCTATCGTAGTTACTCGGTCCATATCAACAAAAAAAGGAGCCTAAACTCATGGTCAAAGATACAAGTCAAAATACGTTACCTACAGCAGTAGGACTCCTGATTTTCTCTTCGTAGAAAATCATGAGTCCAATAGTCTTATTTCAATTGCAATTTGAGTTAGACACCTGTAGCTAATTTAACTCGTAATCAGTTATGTAGTTTCCCTTTAAATATTGGTTCTACAAAACCGAGAGACAGTTCAGTAAAATTCAGATTTCTAAGTGTAAACACAGGATTTCTGTGGATACTCTGTTTTCAGACTTTATTTTCATCATAATAAGAAGTTAAATTTGCCAATGATTGCTTGATTGCACCTTTAACAATCTAGTAGTTCAACCACATCAGTTGTAGAGGGCCCCTGCTTCTGAAGGAGGTTTTTATTTGTGTTTTTAGTTAAATTTCCTTTACTCTGTTTCTAACTAGGCTTATGCTTCATTTCCAGTTTTCAAATAGTTCAATGAGAAATCAAAATTGTGCAGACTTAATCTTCCAAGACATTTCATGGAAATAGAAACTCTGTTTTCAAAACTGAATTAAGTAGTGAAGTGCTAAGAAACTACAATTGTTTAGTTTTATTATTCTTGTCTTTTATTTCCATTAGAACAGAGTTGTCAATTGCTGTGTCAACAGATGTTTATAGAATCCATTTTCAATATGCTAATCCTACATTAAATGGTTAAATATCTCACACATACAATAGTTGAATTTACCTTTCTTATTTCCATTTTCTTTCCAAAGGCTAAGGCATAATTGATTTCTCCCAAAGCATCTCAAAAGGCTAAACACTTTACAATTGAATGTTGCAGAAAAAAAACAATTGTACATTAGTTGATTTTAGTTAAAAATTACATGCCTTTTATTTAAAGACCCTCACTTAATTGCAAACAATAATATTCCTAAAAATCACTCTAAAAGGAATTGATCTGATCATGTTTCAAGATGGGATGGTCAAATGATTAATAAAATGCAATTTATGAGTTATCCATTTGCAGATTCTTCTTAGTTCTCTAGTTCAACAGGTGTAATTAGTTACCTAACATTACTTCAAGAAGATCACTCTTTACAAATTGAATATTGGGAGTAACTAAACATACCTTAGAAGTTTTCATTACATTTCTTGCTTGCTGTTCTAGACATTAGGAGATTAAAAGTACAAACAGTTGCTTGACATCATCTCAATAGGGTCATACCTAATCATTGAATGATTGAAGTAACCAAAGGTACACTAGTTGTTCATTTTCCACTTTCATTTAAGATAGGCATTGTAATTCTCAATCTTATTTTTAGAAATAGATCCATGGATTAGGACAAATAAACAAATTAGATAGATGCTTTGTTTTCTAAACTAGGTCTTAAATAGCCCTTAGTTTTTGGTTTGTTTTTATGAAAATTAGATTAGTTTTGGAACACTTCCTTTTCTTCCTTCTAAAATTCATTTAGATTTACTTAAATATTTCCATAGTTTTAGATTAACCATTCTTAGATCTCAAAGAACAAAAGCCCCCCTAAAAACAACATAAAATACAAATGACGAAGTAAAGAATGGGTTGCTTAAGCACATATAGTGCACCACACTTCATCAGTTTACAAACCTAGGATTGATAATTAATGAAAACAATTTAGGACACTAAACTGACTAAAATTTTTGGCGCCATTACCATGGAAGTGTAACTAGGTAGCCTTATTTCTTACATAAAAAAAAACAATGATATGCGTAGAGAAAGAGACTCTAGGGGCAGATTCATAGCTAGAGGCAGGAGTTTAATCCCTACAACACCACTCATTCCACCAAGACCAAGAAGTAGTACACCACCATCTCAAACTCATATTCCATATTTTACTGGCCATAGACTTCCAGAAGTTCTAAGATCAGATATCCAGTTAGGAGGATCTCCTACTTCATCCACTGAGGCAATCTTAGAGGAAGAAGATCCTAGGACTCCAACAGAAGGAGTAACCTTTTTCACTTCTACAACGAAACATATTCTAGCCGAAGAGTTAGAAATACCTAGTGGAGAGGAAGAAGAAGAACCTTTCTTCAACTTACCATTGATAGAGGAACCAGAGGAAGAGAAGTTAACTCTGCAGGTTGAATCTTATATCAGCTCTGAAGAATCTATCATGGCAGGAAGAGGAGAAGAAGGAGGAGAGGGATAAGGAGAAATTTTAATGGAGAAAATGTACTATTTGGATGAGGTAGAGGTAGAGGAGGAGATAGAGGAAGAGGTAGAGGAAATGTAGAAGGAGGTAGAGGTAGAGGAAATAGAGGAACTAAGAGTTCTTTTGGATTCCCTATAATAGATGAAGAGACAAATGCTACCATGAAAAATATCTCACCTTCTGTCCTCCCAGATTTTCATGGATTAAAAAGTGAAGAGCCTAAAACCTTTTTATTTGATTTTGAAGTCTTGTGCAGAACTTATGATTATTTACAAGATGCTCAAAAACTCAAATTGTTTCCTTCAACATTGAAAGGAGCAGCTCTAAAATGGTTCATGAGTCTAATCACTAGGTCTATTAGGACATGGAATTATATGAAGAGAGTATTTCTAGAAAGGTATTTGGATTATTGCATACCTATTAATCACATGGAATAAGTGTTTAAAATGATGCAAAAAGAGGATGAAAATTTGGAGGATTTACTTGAAATATTCAACTATAATATAAAAAAAAGAAAAAATGGAAAATCTAGATCAAGACACTCTAAAAGCTCTTTTGTTGAAAATAATTAGAGATGAATGGATAGAAATGTCTATCCTTAACATGATGGGGAAAGGGGACATATCTCAACTTCCATTACCTAATATTGGGGAACTATGTATTAATCTCTCAAGAGGAAAATCAAAAATTTGGAAAGGACCAAGAGATCCTGCTCTTGCTAGGGTAAATAAATTTGCAACTGGAACAGTGAGTAGGGCAGAAATTGGAAACATGCTTGATGAATTCAAAATAGACATTTTAGGGATTATTAGTGAACATATATACACCCTTAAGTTTAAAAACAAGCAGAAAGCCGAGACTAATGCTTTAGCTATTTTCTGTCCAAAATGCAGAAAGAAACATGCTTTGAGAGAATGTCCTCTTGAAACAAAAGTCATAGAAACCTGTATGATTTGTTCAAAAAATCATGAGACTAAGAATTGTCCTTCAATTCCTGGTCTTAAGGTTGTTTTTCAAGAAGAAACAAAATCAAATCCTACAAATCTCTTTTCTTTTTCTCTAAAAGACCATGGCAGGGGCCACAAACTCAAGGGTTTAACAACCTAATGTATACTCAGCCCCCACCAAATTGGAATTCTTGGCAGCAACCTTGGCCTCAATTTCAATCTCAATCTCAACCTTGGGCTCAAGGAATGAAAAATACATTTGGAAGATTCTCTCAGTACTATCAATATCCTCCATCATATCCAAATTATCCTCCCCAAAAAATTCCTCAACAAATTCAACAACCCCAAATCCAAAACCAAAACCAAAATCCACAACTCTCACTAGCATTCCCTCAGAGACCAAATCAATTACTTGCCCAACCATTGCCAATCTCCAACAATTAAAATCCTCAAAATGCCTATATGATAGAAGGTCAGCAATTTCAAACCTATATGATTACTCCTCTAGATATTAATGATGTCCAACTAATATCTGGTAGGATATTAGATCTGTAGTCATTCAAGAACAAGACAATTCTGAGGAAAATCATGATCATGACTATTAATTATCAATCAAGGGAATTAATGATGGACCATTATGCAATTTTATACGAAAGATATGATTGATAGATAGTATGAGGATTGTAATCAATTCGAATGATGGGTTGTCAAGGACACATATGAAAGTTCATATTATACATGTTTCATGCTTTTAACTTTGCTATTAAAAATAAATTTTTACACTTTACCTCAGAACTTAACCTTTGTGTTTGTTGTTTTGCTTTGATGTTGTTCCTTAGGTACTCTTTGTAGCATGGTGGTCTTCAAAAATAATACTTTAGTCATTTGCAATCATCATGTCAGAACTGCTGAAGTGGCTACATAATCAAATTCGCTGTAAAATAGAATCAGCTGCAGAATGTACTCAACTGCAGAATGTGCTCAACTGCAAAATGTATTATTATTATTTTTTTAAGTATGGAACATGAATTGAATGAGTGAAAAATATGGAATGAAAGTGAAATATGACTTATGGAATGAATATGAAAGTGAAATGAAAGTGGAATGAGATGGAATGACAATGGAGTGTGATGGAATGAAACTAAAAAATGACAGTGGAGTGTGATGGAATGAAACTGAATTTGCAGATTGTGAACTGCAAATATGAATGTAGTTTTCACTACTTATTACAGAAAAAGAAAATGGAAAATATAGGATGTCATAAATCTCTGATTTTCACCCTGTATTTTCTGCACAAGTATGCCAATCATTGATTGGTTTTCATACTTATACACTTTATTTTTTTTCAAAAAAAAAATTATGTTTTTTTTTTTTTTTTTTTTTTTAAATATGTAGGAAAAATAAAGCTAAGTTTGTGAAGACGAAAAATTCTTCTTCACTAAATCCATATCAATATTATCTTGAAATTTCTTGACAAACTCTTCTTTTTAAAGTGGTTTATGATATACTTTCAACCGATGACCATTCACAAGAAGAGATACCTTTTCTTCATCTATTGTTCTAATCTTCATTGCTCCATTATGAAAGAATTTTTCAATCTCATATGGCACAAGCCAATGAGTCTGAAAATTTCCTTGAAAATCCTTGAATTTTGAATCTAACAAGACTACCCAATCCCCTGCTTGAAACTTTTTCTCTTTTATATACTTATCATGCCATTTAGCCCTTTGCTGCTAGACTATATTGGTTCTTTGGATTGCATATTATCTGATTTCATCTAGTTCATTGAGTTGCTCCAGTCTATGCTTCTGATAAATCAAGTCCCAATTGGACTGCCATCTTGAAGGTTATGATCTGAAACTCTATAGGGAACAAGACTTGCTTCCCATAAACAAGTTCATAGGGAGTATGTCTTGTTGTGTTCCTCCATGTAGTTCTGTAGGCCCATAAGGCTTTAGGAAGTCTATCTTCCCAATATCTTATGTGCAGATGAACAGTCTTAGTGAGAATTCCTTCAATCACCTTATTAGTAGATTCAACTTGACCATTTTCTTGTGGATGATAGGGAGTAGACTTTATGTGCTTGATTTTGTAATCTTCCACGAGCCTTTTCACCATATTTAATGTAAATTGAGTGCCCTGATCTGTTACAATTTCTCATGGAACACCAAAATGAGTGAATATATCCTAAAAAAGAAAATTAACTACATATCCTTCATTAGCAAAAGGTAATGCTTTAGCCTCTACTCATTTAGTGACATAATTAGTGCATACCAAAATATACTTCTTTTGTTTATATGGAGGATTGATAGGTCCAAAAAAATCCAAGGCCTATTTTTCAAAAGGTTCAATGAGTACCTAAGGTTGCAATGGAATTTCATTTGAAGGAGTAGGTTTCCCTACCCTTTGGCAACTGTCACACATTTTGACATATTATTTGGCATCTTTGAAGATGGATGGCCAATAATATCCTAAATGAAGGATTTAATAGGTTTTCCTCTTGTCAACAAAATGTCCACCACAAGGTTCATCATGACATGCTTTAAGAATTTCAGGCATTTCATCTTCTCGAAGACATCTTCTGATAATGAGATACAGACCTATCTTATACAATTCATTAGTAATTCATGAGTATCTTATACTTAATTGAATGATTTTTTTTCTCTCTAGAATGAAAATGTGCAGGTAATTTTCTTGTAACTAAGTAATTGGAAATATCTGCAAACCAAGGGGTCTGAGTAGTTACTGCAAAAAGACATTCATCAGGAAATTTATCTTTGACTGGAGTGTCATCTTTGATATTTGAATTCTAGATAGGAAATCAGCAAATGTGTTTTGATTTCCAGGCCTGTCTAAAACAATAATGTTGAATTCTTGTAGGAGCAATAACCATCTTGTAACTCTGCCATTAGTAATAGATTTATTCATTAAATACCTAATTGTAGAGTGATCTGTATGGATAAAGGTTTCATAGTCTGTTATGTAGTGTCTGAATTTCTTGATAGCATGAACAACAACTAAGAATTCCTTTTCAGTTATAGTGTAATTTAACTCTGTGGGAGTCAAATTCTTGCTTGTGTAATAGATGGCATAGGGGATCAACAGCTCCTAGAGCTGTGTTTGAAGCATCTATTGAAATGTGAAAAGGTAGTTTCCAGTTAGGCCCTCTTAAGATGGGTGCTTCATAAATTTTTACTTTTAAAGTTTCAAATGCTAACTGGCAGTCAAAATTCCAACTAAATTCACAATATTTGGTGAGTAGTTTGAAGAGTGGGGATGCTATTTTGGTGAAATTTTCTATAAATCTTCTATAATACCCTGTAAATCCTATAAAACTTCTAACATCTTTTTAACAAATTGGAATTGATAACTTGGAGATGACTTCAACTTTAATTCCATCTCCTGAAATGTGATGTACTAAAACAATCCCTTCAGTAAACATCACGAAACATTTTTTATGCCTTAATGAGAGGTTTTCTTCCTTACATCTTTTAAGAACCTTTTCCTAGTTTTCTAAATATTTTTCAAATGTATTGTTAGTATGAATCTTTCGTCGAAAAAGACCACTTTAGCTACGCATAACAAATAGCCCTAACATCAATTATGGTTGCCAATATCTTTAAATATGCAGTTAGGTGATCCAAATAAAGCTGCACGAATCCAGATCTAAGCATAAAAGACATTAAGCAATGAAAATAGAATGTTGCTCCATGCATCCAATAGACAAGACAAGAACAATATATTTGAAAGAATTTTTATATTAAAAAGGGGCACCTGAGAGGAAAACAAGAAAGGTGTTTCCAATTCTCCACAATGGGATGGGTTCTTGAAAGTCCTCAGCATTTCAGATCTAAAATTTCTCTCTCTTGTTGGTGTAGAAAACCCAGACAAACATAGAACTCAAAGGGAGCTCACAAAGCAAATGATGGAGAATGTGAAAATGATAATGGCTCAAAGTCAGACCAAGAGTATAGATCTAGAGTGATCTAATACAATGAAAAGGTGTCTAATGAATGGGAAAACCCTTCTATTTATAACAAAATATTAGGGCAATCTAGAACTTGGTGCATGAATAAAATATTGTTAATCAAATTCTAGAACCACCTTTTAGGAATATTTTATTATATTTGTTGGAGGGAAAAGGATTTTTGACTTGGGTCAATTCCTTTATTTATAAATAATAAATAAATAAATGATTTATTTATTATTTTAAGGAAATGGTGGGAATATAATTAAATAAATAATTATTTATTTAATTATTTATAAATGATTTAGCCAAATTTAATTAGGAATATTATTTAAATAGGATTTAAATAACTTATTCCTAGGAAATAATCAAATAAATAAGGATTTATTTAATTGATTTCCTTGTTTTGGGTTAAATATGACTAGGAAATATAAACAAATATAGATTTGTTTATTATTTCCTTTTGGGGTTTCCTGTTTAGACCATAAACAACTTAATAAAGGTGTTTTACTAAGTTATTTCACATAGTGAAAACAATTTTATTTAGGTTAAAATTGGTCTTACATGGTGTACTTGGGTTCATATAATGATAATGGGTTAGATGACCAAAAAATGGTGTAAAATGTATTACCATAAACTATAAACTCATCCATATACACTTCTACACAATCATGTATTAAATCAGAAAAAATCCTAGTACCACCCTTTGGAATGTTGCAGGTGCATTTCAAAATCCAAAAGGAAGTACTCGGTAGGCATAATTCCCCCATGGAAAGGTGAATGTGGTTTTATATTGATCTTCAGTTGCAACCTGAATTTGATTGTAACCACTGAAACTATCCAGGAATGAGAAATACTTCTTACCTGCTAATGTATCTAACACTTGATTTATAAAGGGCAAAGGAAAATGATCTTTTAGGGTAGCTTTATTCAATTCTCGATAATCAATACATAACCTCCAATTACCATTCTTTTTGGGTACAATCACTAAAGGAGAAACCCACTGACTGTCTGAAATTGGATAGATGAAGTTTACATTTAACAACTTTTGCAACTCTTCTTTCACAATTTCCCTAAGATTTGGATTCATCTTTCTTTGAGGCTGTTTGATAAGTTTGCAATTTTCCTCAATTTAAATGTGATGTATACAAGTCTTAGGACTAATTCCTTTCATGTCAGTGTATTCCCATGCATATGTAGATGAATGTTGTTGTAATGTTTTGATTAGATTTTCCTATTCTAACTTATCCAAGTTATTGTTTATGTTCAAGGTTTTCCCTGAAAACATTTCAATTGTAGAGCTACCAAATTCTTCCATAGATTAAAGAGACATCTGCGTAGATGAAAAATATTCAATATTAGATTTTTCTTGAAATTGATCATGTTCATATTCTGGAGATGATTCATAATTTTCTATTGTATTTAAGATTTGTCTATCTTCACTAATGGTTGAAATAGTAAAGAGAGGTTGTATATATTCTTCAACATCAATTTATTCTTTGTCATCTATCTATGTGATTGTTCTTGTTGGAGGATACAGAGTGAATTTATTAGTTGAATTACCATCAGAAATGTACATGTCACTAGGTCTACAACTAATGAAAGCATCAGATGTAGCCAACCAAGGTCTTCCTAGTATGAGTGGGTGTCCTCCTAGATTGTTCTTAGAGGTTAAAATCATAAAATCAACAAGGTACTCCCAAGAATCTAAAGACACTGAAATATCTTCTAACACACCATCTGGTTTGATTATAGATATATTTTCTAATTGCAGCAATGTAGGTGTATAAAGAAGATTAGGAAGCTTGAGTTGTTCCATGGTCTGTTTGCTCATGATGTTTATTGCTGCTCCTAAATCAATCAATGTGTTTGGAATTTCAACTCCATTGATATGTGTTTTTACAACTAGACTTCCGGGATCTAAACAATTTTGAATGGCAATTTTTCCCATCATTGTGTTTTCTTGTTTTCCTACAAGCTGGATTCCTTTTATTTCTTTTGTTTTCTTCCCGTTTTCTTCATACTCAACTCCTTTATTGTTTTAGCTAATATTGGAATTTCCTTGATGGCTTGTAACAAAGGGATTTTGATGCAAATATTTTTCAATTCATCTAGGAAATCATAATTAGGCAACATAATATGCTTTTCTACTCCTTTATCAATTTGTAATCTTTCAGGAAAAGGAGGTGTAGAAGTAGATATTGATGTTTTCTCTATAATAGGAATTAAATTTATTGGTTGTTTTTGTTTTAAATTTTAATAATTTTGGTTTTGAAGAGCTACTCCTTCTTAAAAATTTTTATTGGGATGTAGAGAAACTCTCCATAAACCTCCATCAGATCCGTAGCTCATTCATCTCCATCGATTCCACAACCAATTCATCTCCGCCAATTCTGCAGCTAATTCATTTCCATAGAATAGAGGGGTAATTCTGAAAGTTGAAAGTACTCTGCATAAAAGAAGGATGTGATTGATTGTTAGATCAGAACCAGTAGGGGTAAAATACATGGAAGGATACCCACAGGTCAAATAATTTCTACAACAAGCTGGATGGTTGAGGTTCATAGAAAAATTCAATGTTTTTCATAAGGAAATTACAAAATCCTTTGCCCGATCTTTTGATGGAACCTAAGTAGAGATTGGGGACATTAAATTTGCAGTGAAAAAGTCATTCTTGGCTGAGGCTACAGAACTTCCAAGGCATGGAGAAAGATGGTTCAAGAACAAATATTTCCATAGTGAATCATGGAAGGTGATACTCAAAAACCCAGGTATGGATGTCTCATTTTTTAGAAAAGGAATCCCCTGTACAACTCTTAAAAGCAAATGGAGAAATATGCTTTTGATTTTACAGAAATTCATAACTTGTGAAGGAAGATTTGGAACCATATATGTTTACCATATTCATTTATTAATGAATTTTCTAGAAAATGGTGAAATCAACCTTCCTTTCTTTCTGCTAAATAGTTTAAGAAGGATGGCCTCAAATGTACAAAAGAGAATAAATTTCATAGAGACCACCATGCATCATCATGGTTTGGTGAAAATATTGATTAAGTTTCACTTAAGGAGCATAGGAGACACTTGGGAGGATTTCCTTGTTAGGAATCATTTTCAAGAACCACCAGAGTCACCACCCAAGGAAGATAATGTCAGGAGAAGTAGAAGAAAGAAAACTGATATAATTGTTGAAGATAGACCTAAAAATTCACTACAGAAGAATGATGAAAATATAATTTCTGAGGAATTGACAGAAATTAGGAAACAAATCAAGGCTAGAGGAAAGAAGAAGAAAGAGAGTGAGGTTACAAATGAAGGGAATGAAAGTCCTCCAAAACTAAGAAGGAGCTCTAGATTCTGAGGCACCATGAAGAAGACACCATCAAGAGGGACAAAGCTTATAAATATAGAAGAAGAAACACCAGTACCATCACCTGTTAATATTTCTCCTGTGCATAGTCCTCAAGACTCTCCTGTTTATTATTTTGAAGAAGGCCCTCCCAGAAGATCTCCTGGCATAGATCCAGTTCAACATCAGATATATGATTATGTAGAATCATTAGAGAGAAGAAGTGCCTCAATGAAACCAAAACCACCTGTCAATCCCCAAGAACCTCTAATTGATGCTCTTAAGCAGAATATTTATGAATTAGAGATATTGAACAATCATATCAAGCAGGAGAATGAGACTTTGAAGTAACAAAAAAATTTGGACAAAGAAATTCATGATAATACCACTCTGTAGCTAGGACTATGGCATAAGAAAAATAGGAAATTGAAGAAGAAGAACAAGAGATTGAACAGAGCAATCATTAACCTCAAATTCAAACTTCTTATGAAAAGGCCAAGAATGACATTGATTTCAAAGAAGAACAAAAGAAGAAGGTTGGATGTCCTAGCTGAGGTATATGAGAAAATGTAGTAGGGAAGAAGAACTCATAAATTTTGGCAAATTGCATGAGGACATGCAATGATTTTGCAGTGGGGGTATGTAGAACCTCAGAATTACCCTCTCTTTGACAGTTTTTCTCACCTCTTTCCATCACTTTTCCATGAAGATAAAAAACACTAATCAATGAAGAATTCTAGGTTTTGTCTTAAGGATTCATTTAAATGACTGTCATATTATATTTTCATGATTTTTCTATTTGGATAAGTTTTTGCAATTTAGCTACAGAGTGCAGCTTGTTCTGCAGCTAACTATGCCTTCCGTAGCCACTCTTATGCTTTAGCAGGTTCTAGGTGTTAGCTGAGGAATTGGGCCACATGGGTGTTTCTAGAATCACACCTACATGGATTCTATCCTACTCACTCAGTCCAAATCAACATAAAAAGGAGCCTAAACTAATGGTCAAAGATACAAGTCAAAATACGTTACCTGCAATAGTAGGACTCCTAATTTGATTTTCGTAGCAAATCATGAGTCCAACAGTCCTATTTCAATTGCAATTCGAGTTATACACTTGTAGTTAATTTAATTCGTAATCAGTAATGTAGTTTCCCTTTAAATATTGGTTCTACAGAATCGAGAGACATTGCAGTACAGTTCAGATTTATAAGTGTAAACACAGGCTTTCTGTGGATACTCTGTTTCGAGACTTTATTTTCATCATAATAAGAAGTTAAATTTGCCAATGATTGCTTGATTGCATGATTAACAAGCTAGGAGTTCAACCACATTAGTTGCAGAGGGACCCTGCTTCTGAAGGAGGTTTTTATTTGTGTTTTTAGTTAAATTTCCTTTACTCTGTTTCAACAATTTCTGTTTCTAACTAGGCTTATGCTTCATTTCCAGTTTTCAAATAGTTTAATGATAAATCACAATTGTGTAGACTTACTCTTCCAAGACATTTCATGGAAATAGAAACTCTGTTTCCAAAACTGAATTAAGGATTGAAGTGCTAAGAAACCACAGTTGTTTAGTTTTACTGTTCTTGTCTTTTATTTCCATTAGAACAGAGTTGTCAATTGATGTGTCAACATATGTTTATAAAATCCATTTTCAATATGCTAATCCTACATTAAATGGTTAAATATCTCACACATACAATAGTTGAATTTACCTTTCTTATTGTCATTTTCTTTCCAAAGACAAAGGCATAATTGATTTCTCCTAAAGCATCTCAAAAGGTTAAACACTTTACATTTGAATGTTGCAGAAAAAATTAATTGTACATTAGTTGATTTTAGTTAAAACTTACATGATTTTTCTTTCAAGACCCTCACTTAATTGAAAACAATAATCTTCCTAAAAATCACTCTAAAAGGAATTGATCTGATCATGTTTCAAGATGGGATTGCTGAATGATTAATGGAATTCAATTTCTGAGTTATCCATTTACAGATTTTTCTTACTTCTCTAGTTCAACAGGTGTAATTAGTTACCTAACATTACTTCAAGAAGATCACTCTTTACAAATTGAATATTGGGAGTAACTAAACATACCTTAGAAGTTTTCATTACATTTCTTGCTTGCTATTCTAGACATTAGGAGATTAAAAGTACAGACAGTTGCTTGACATCATCTCAATAGGGTCATACCTAATCATTGAATGGTTGAAGTAACCAAAGGTACACTAGTTGTTCATTTTCCACTTTCATTTAAGATAGGCATTGTAATTCTCAATCTTAGTTTTAGAAATAGATCCGTGGATTAGGACAAATAAACAAATTAGATAGATGCTTTCTTTTCTAAACTAGGTCTTAACCACGTCTTAACTAGCCCTCAGTTTTTGGTTTGTTTTTATGAAAATTAGATTAGTTTTGGAATAATTCATTTTCTTCCTTCTAAAATTCATTTATATTTACTTTAATCTTTCCATAGTTTTAGATTAACCATTCTTAGATCTCAAAGAACAACCCCCCCCCTAAAAGCAACATAAAATTTAGAAATTATATAACTAATGCGTTATATATCCAAGATTCTCCTGGTCACACACTATTTTAACTTCATGCACAATACATAATCTATTCCACCATTGATCATCACATGCAGAAATTAAATCAATTGCATGCACACATTGAAACCATAAAAATTCACACACATTAACACAGTTGTTTTAACGGGAAAGCCTGAAGCTAAAAATCTAACTATTTGTATATACACATATGTCATGCAGAGATCATGTAACAATCCTCATATAAATCCTCGATCATGTCGAGTCTCAGCACAATATAATCGCTACACACTAATCGTGGTCCGTCTAGCAAATCCATGCACCGATCTCTCGCCACCGCTAGCCCGCTTTCATCAGGCAATCCCTGCTGAAGAATGGCTTTGACTGAACTCGAATCCACCCTATATTGACTATGAAATCCTCATTTGCATCTTCAATGAATGTGTGGTGCAAACAATGCAACACTATAGTCACAACTGATAGTCATGACTTGTTTCTTCACCTACCTCTCCACCGGGTTCCACCGAAATCGCTCCATGCACCGTAGTTAATTGATGTATTCATGTATTCTTCGCTCTTGATCAATGAGTTAATATTTAGTGAATTAATTATTAATAAGGTCTGCCTTAATCCACTAGTGTATCAATCAATTAGACTAGATACAACTAGCTCAACTGTATCTAACCGAGTTAACCGAACATAACTCCACCAACTACTTCTGATAAACTCCACCAAACTCTCACATGAGTTCTAACTAAAGTCCTCCATGCAATAGCTCCACTAAACTCTCAGAACAGCATACCCCCTCCCCTATCATTTGTCACATACATTTGTGCACTTAACCTAAGGCCCAGAATAAGATAATGTTTAGAGTCCAAATATTATTAAGAGCTAATAATATTCGACATATCTATTTTTAGACTCATAATCGCAAAATAGATTCCACCCAATACGTCTAAAAATAGAAGTCCATATATTTTTCCAACTTGACCAACCATCCACAAATAGCATCCTGCAACTCATAGAATATGATCTACATGTCTAAAAATAGACATAGTCTAAAAATAGACTTGCGCCAAAAATAGTCTGCGGGCCCACTTAGTGAAGGTGACTCTTTTCACTAAGCTCATCATCTTGTTGAATCTCAACATAAAATACAACAAAGAAGTAAGGAATAGGTTGCTTAAGAACATATAGTGCACCACACTTCATTAGTTTACAAACCTCAGATTGATAATTAATGCAAACAATTTAGGACACTAAATTGACTAAACACAGAGTACATGGACTTTTGTGGCGAACTTTCATAGCAAACTTCAAAATCCACCTTTTGCATAATCTTTAATATTTTTGACTGTTGGAGGGTATTCCTTGAGGCTAATGAGGTAAACACATGCCTTAAGCCATCCTTGTTCTGAAATTTTTGCTGATGTTTACCCTTAAGGAAAGCTACAACAACTTTCATAGCAAATTTATGTCTTTAAGCCCTGGGACTTGCTACGAAAGTACCTAGTTTATTGAAGTTTTGCACCTTCTTCCTTTTATCACGTCCAAAACACTTGTATAAGCTTATACATGTCTGTGTAATAACATAAGCCATAATATAGCCCAAAAATGTGTAATCTTACCTTGTTTATGCAGCATCATCATAAAAAAAGTAATGAATTTCAAGCCCCTCTTCAAAAGTTCATATTGTATCATCTGCATTTGTACTTCTAGGTCTCTGGCTTGTCTTTGTAGCTTCCTCCTTTCTGCTTGTAGCCACCTATTTCTCCTGCAAATATGCTTCATCTTCCTGTGTAGAGGCAGTGTCCTCTGTAGCATCTTCCTTGACTTATCTGCCATTTCATTGGAAAAATCTAGTTGCTTGCTCATTTCTTTTTTGAAATCATCGATCTCCAACTTTGTTTCTAGAACTTCTGTCCTAGCTTCCCTTAGCTGTTCTTGTAGAAGCTCCATCTCAGTATTCTCTTGGAATTGCTCTTTACCTTTCCTTCTCTTGGTTGACTCTGTTTTTTCTGAAGGTAATTCTGATATCTCCTCCAATGGAAGGTTCTCCTTTTCTGGTTTCTCAGGTATCATTTTAGACATCTTTCCCTTGGACTGTTGTGACCTAGTGAATGGATTTCTAGGTTTAAAGATAAACCCTCAGTCTTCTTGTGAAAAGTCCAATTTCTTAGCCCTTTTTTTTTTCTTTTTGGTCTCTGCCCCCTTCATTTCAACATGCTTTACAATAGGACTCTCTTCAATTTCAATTGCCTCTAGGATATCTGCTAACTTGCCTCTGCCCTGTTTTTGACTTCTAGTGAGCCTACTGTGGGTCCTTGTATATGTTTTTATTTGGCTGCCGGTAGAAGTCTTATTTCACACCACAGTCTTCTGCACTTGTTCAACTTCCAGCTCCATAGGCTCTGCCATTGGCTGCATCTCTGCCTCATGGTCAACCATAGGTTTTGCTTTAGATTTCTTGTCCTTCCCTGGTGTATTGGACTTAGATCTCAGTGCTTTCCTAGGAGTAAGGAAATCAACCTCATAGCCACTCAAAAGTAAGAATGTAGAGCAATCTCTTTTCAGTTTGTTTAATTCTTCAAGTACCAACAATTTGATAATAGCACGATGAAAGATGGAGGTATCACTAGTTTCAGGTTTGGCCTGAACCTTATCTGCCATTTTGCTCAAACTCCTAAACAAATAAAAAGGCAGATCCAGGGGTTACTTACCTATGAAGTGTAGCGGTAATTTGAAGTGGTATTGATAAATCATATGGAATATACCCTCACAGGTGAAATATTTTTGAATCACCATTAAGAACTTGGAAAAATTCTCTTTAAGGCATGTTCTAGAGATACCTGAAGTCATATTGATGCTTTCATGCTCCTCTTTCAAAAGTTCATCACAATTCTGTAATTTGAATTTATTTACCTTGAACCATGACTCCTGTGATCTTGGGATCTCAGTAGCTTGTGCAATTGTGTTAGGAGACACAAAAAAATTCAAAATGCCCACTTTCGACCCCGTGCCTGTAAAATTGAAAGCAAAATCCTTTGAAACATGTGCATGGTATCCCTACAATTTTTGACAAAATCGAAGGCAACCCACACCAGAAAATGCTTGTGAGAAGGTGGGGTCTTCCTTGAGCAGCCTCATGTCCATGGGCTCGTACCTAAAACCAACTCCACCTTTATACTTCTTCTTTTTGATTCCATTTCTTCAAAATGTTATGATCAACTCCTTCCTTGACACCTACAAAACTTTTTGAGATAGTGCACAAAGATTTTGACACTAGTGGGACCTAGCTCGAGACAACTGCTAGATAAACCCTAGACCTCCAGTTCGATACTAAGACAATCAATCAGCTTACAAGGATGAGGATAAAGCATATTTGAAATAGGAAATCAAAATGAAGAGATGGAAAGGAAATGTGATGACCAAGCAGATGTATGTGCTTACAAATGATGGAAAATAACAATATGGAGTAATGATGCGCCAATATGCTTTGGAAAATATTTGATTCGACCTTTAATGACAATCCACAACATTTTCCCACCGTTAGAAAAAAAATAAAATGAAATTCGTAGTGAGTCCTATGTTCGGGAGGGTGAATTTGCTACGAAAGTGCCTAGAACTTCCGTAGCAAAACCTGACTTATTTAAACTGAATTTGCTACGAAAGTTTGTAAAAGTACTAAATTCACCATAATGACCAAATCGACTTATGCACCCTGAAATTTCGGATTTTTCTTTGAAAATGACACCTATTACATCAATGATGACCTTTCAAACTCACCAAAAGACACTCATACATGCAATTTAAAAAAAAAAATCCTATCCAACCCTAAGTGACTTACTAAAATTCACTCAAGATAAACCTAATGGTTATCATGGTTAATAGGTACTATAGCTCCTTGACATACAAGGGCTCGACAATAGTACATGGCCTAATATCTCATGGCACTAACTAAGGTGGGTCAATCGTTCTTCCACTTGTACAACTTGACTACCAAGGTATTAGTGAGTGGTCTCCTCGAGTGTTGTTCTACGTTTTTTGGAGCAATAGGACGGTTGTTTAGCCTATCAAAAGAGGGTTCAAGTATACCTAGGGGAATTCCTATATTCCTAAAGGTACATGGAGGTGAGATTTTGTTTATAAGTATTGTCTTATGTCGTAGTACTGCAAGCGATACTAGCAAGGGTTACAAGTGTTTCACACAATGTTATTCCACTTTATTTCCTACGTTTATTATTCCTCTATTGTAGCATTACCCAGTTATGGATAGATCACCATATTATTAAAGGGAATTAGAACACAATCCCAAAATAAAGTTTAAATATATATGAGCTTGCTAACCAAAGGAAAGGTCTCCTAAAATAGAAATAAAATAACTTGTGCAAGGTATGTTTCGAGGATGAAATTGCACAATGTTCGCAACTTCTGCTATACTTCTTTGATTGGCTATTGTGACCCCAATCATGAAATGCTACAAGATCATTAAATCTATTGTCACTGGATTGGCAGAAATTTTTGCAATCTATCAAAACATATATAATCAATTGAATTTTCCGCCTTCCAAGAAAATTCTAAAAGATGTTGAGTTTACATAAATTATATCTCCAATTATTGTACTTCGTTTTCGACAGTTCTTTTCTTTTAGGATAGGGTATTTTTCAAGAGGAATTTAATTTTGAAATTTCATTCTCCAAGTTCTGCATAGAAAATTTCAAACTACTTGAATGCGGATATACTCTCTTTTCCAAAACAAACCAACAAAGATATATTTTTTTCTTTTTTTGATTTTTTGCCCAAAAAGTTTCTCACTACATGCCCAAGAAAGAACTTTGACACAATTTTTCTTTTAATCAACTCCAAAACTTTGGAAAATCACTAAATGTAGTGCAAAATCTAGGAATACAAGAGAAAGAGAGATAAACAATAACAAATATCTCTTTGATTATAAGATATATAGAGCTATGTTAATTTTCCTCTTCAAGGGTGTACCTTGCAAGAACTGCGCTCCAAATAAAATCAAGACAATACATTGCCTAACCTTCCACACAATAGATATCTATCTATAGAGAGCCTAAAATACCCAAGGCCGTACTTATAATGAGAGAATACTAACAAATTTGGACCCTCTTAACAAATTGGGCCCTTTTTGTAATGGGTGACTATTAGCTAGCTATTGAATGGGTCTTCTTGAATGAAGGTTGCCTCATACATTAATAAGTTATATCAATAAGGGGTTTAGGCTATGACCTTCACATGCCCTCTCTAGTGGAAAGAAACGTTGTCCTTAAGGGTCAAGGTGAGGAAATAGTTGTATATTCCCATGTGGATCTTCTAGTTGCATATATTTCCACTAGATCAATACTTCTCTAATTACATGTCTACACAATTGATGCTTTGTGGTATCCAATAGTTATTGTAGTGTTGGAAGAGTTTGTTATTGATTTAAAAGGGTTTATAGGCTTGCATTCGTTTGATGATTTGCATGCATAAATCAAGTGAATTTGGGTACAAGGACTGTCTATATTGGTAGCCATTGCAAGGCCATTTCGTTTGATAGGTGGCAGATTTTGTGGGTCCTATTAGTTGGTGAGATATTAGTTTTTGAAGATTGATGCCCCAAAGATGAGTTTAGGACCAACACCTCTTCCCCAAGAATTTATGGTCTTAATACTTCATTGTTTCCCTAGAAGGGGGTCAAAAATTGTAATGCAAATTGTCATAAGTCCATGGGTCAAAAATTGTTTTGAAAGAAGCTGTTTTTCTTTTGCATCTTGCTCCAAGTTGGCCTTAATTCCCCCAAGTCAGCTCCCAATTAGACATGACTTTTCAAATAAGAAAATTATTATTGTTCAGGTCAGCCCTCGTATAGGGCTCCCTCCAAACTTATATATGGCAGTCGATGATGTTCATAGAGCATCAACTTAGATTAGTCTTCTACTACAAACTCGTGGGAGCTATTTGAGACTTAGTGCATATCAGAAATATGAAGAAGGTTGAAAATTTTGATTTGGTTAAGCCCTAATTTTTGTGAAGAATTTGTTGGAAAGAAGACTGATCTGAGGCACATATTAGGCCTAGTTTGAGGCCCATACTGAGGCATAATTTCAACGTTTGTTGAAATCCTTTTTGAGGCAGATTCCCAGAATTTCTTGAGGATATTTGCAGTTGTTTTTGAGGTGATTTTCGTTTTGTCTGAGGCCTTCTACAACATTTATTTCTGAGGAGATTCTTGGCCTATCTGAGGCCTTCTGCGACTCTTTTTTTGAGGAGTTTCTTGACCTTTATTGAGGCCCTCTTTTGGTCTGTCAAGAGGCTCTAATTCGACCCTTTTTGAGGTATGACCAAAAGGTGTTATGAGGTTTCTCCATGGCCTAATTCAGACTTTTCTTAAGGAAAAATTTTGAGATAAATTTGGCCCTAGTTAGGGCATAGTTGATGCATTATTTTTAGTTAAACTGCGACTGATGCGAAGTTGTGTTTGTATTGAAGCCGAGGCATAAATCGAATTACCACAGAATACAAACCCTAAAATAATCAAATTCAAGATTTACCTAGTAATATATATCCAATTTGTCGCTATCAGGGGTACTCATGGTGGCAGACTTGCTCGCTGAGGTGGCTTGAACACGACACGACTTGTGCTCTAGTGTATAGGTTTGCGCGGGCCAGGGGTTTACGGAATGTCGGGGGAGACAAGATTTGGAGTTTTTTATAAGCATAAAATTCTTAGACGAGAGTGTAAAAGAATCGAAACTCTCGGACGTGAGTTAAAACAACTCTAGGCTGAGAGTTTTAAAACTCTCGTCTGAGAGTTTTAAAACTCTCGTCTGAGAGTTTACTTGAGAGTTTAGATAGGCATAATTATTTATAACAACTCTCAGATGAGAAAGTAATAAACCTTTAAACTCTTGGACGAGAGTTGTATAAATCATTAAACCCGAGAGTTTATGTCAATAAAACTCTTGGACGAGAAAATACTTAACTCTCGTTTGAGAGTAGTTTAACTTCGGTCAAGCCTAATCTAAATCTAGGGCGAAACATTAAAAATCTCTCGGACGATATTTCTAAAAACTCTCGGTCGTGAAATTGAGTTGACTATTTTCTCGAATGAGAAATTAAAAATTTCACCCAAATTTTTGCCATCCACCAGAAAGTGTTTCCCAACTTCGGGTTTTCACCCATATGTATATTTGAATTGATTAGAAATTCATATTTTCTTATGAAGCTTACCTCTCGTCGTGTGAGGGTGGTGGTGGTGGTAAACATTCCCCTGTTGGCCAATCAATAGGTGGTGGCCAATCGCGCGAGCCTGGTGGTACACATTCCCCTGGTGGCCAATCAATGGGTGGTCATGTTGGTTCTCAACCAATGGGTGGTGGCCAATCAATGGGTGGTCATGCTGGTTCTCAACCATCTTCGAGTGGGCATGATGCTGCTCAACCATCTCGAGGTGGCCATCAATCTAAATATTATTTTCATTCAATTATTAATTTGTTAAATTATTTATATAATTTTTTTATGGTTAAAAAGAAAATTTGTACAAATTTGATCACATGTTTTTTTTTATTATTTATACATAATTTTATATATTGATTCAGAGGGTAAAAATTTTGCTCGAAAAAGAAGTAGGCCAGATCGTGTAATTCAAGTAGAAGGTTGTAAACCAACCACGACTTATCCTTCTGAAATTCTCGATTATTTACCTTGGGAAATAAACATCCAACAATGCACATTACAAAGGTGTGAACATCTTTATTCAAAATTGAAGAAAGATCTTGTGTCTTTGAAATTCCCTGCAGAGAGTGAAGAAGGCTTACAAATAGTTACACACTCTTTAAGCACTCTAGTAGATGTTTACAAAAGGCTTGGAACAACCACTGATACTTTTGTAGAAGTGATGTATTACAATTTCTTACTTGCTTTGAGCATAACCTACAAATGGATAACCTATCTCTCTGCTCAATGAGAATCTCTAACCCAAACTTAGTCAAATTCTTCCTAAGCTTGAGCCCCCATTTCCTTGCGCAATTCCTGAGGAATTAGGCACCTATTATTTAGGAATTTTCCTCTAGTCGATTGCACAATTCCTAAGGTTGATCATCTGGTTGCGTGCAACACATGTACACTCAATAATATTCTACAAATGAAGTTACACTGCCCTAGAATCTCCACCACAACCAGGGAACTCAAATTATTTGCATGCAATAGATATTTTAGGTTGATTGATCAGTTAACTGGATGATTACTGAGTTATATTATTGTCACACTGCACAACTAACATTTAGAACTAGATTAACTTAATAAAACTGGAAATAAATTACTTTGATTGCTAGAAATTAGAAATCACACATGCTTAACTGAATTCCAAGCCCTCTAACTTGAATTTATTGAGTAAACTGGGTGACACAAGCTATGACACACAAGTTAACTACCTCCAAGTTGCCTGCTGATATGGAAATTCAAATTTTCTCAATTTGACCAAGGAGAAATAAAATTGACACTTTCTTGATGCATTTCCCAACACTTGGCACTTGGTAGATCCGAAGTTGAAATGAATGCAATATGGTTATATTTCTAATTTATGTTAATGTAAGATGCATATTATGCTTTTTTTCTTCAAAAATTTGTTTGTAATTTTATTAATAAAAAAAAAATTACAACATAATATAATAAATCAATTTATTATTTTTATCATTTTAATTTTTTTTTTATCTCACATTATGTTTTATTACTATCATTTTTTGATCTAATGCTTCATTTTAAGGACACTACAACATCTCTCCTATATTGAGCTCACATTTAAATGTTTGCACTTATTTACAAAAACTACAACAGTTTTGTCACATTAAACCAATATTTAAATGTTTATACTCAACATCTTGACATAATAATTAAAGATGTAAAAAACAAATTTAATAGACTAATGATCATATAAATGTAGTTTAGGCACTATATAAACATGTTTATATATTTATAAAATATTATATTAATTTATAAAGTATTTAATTTTTAAAATAATGTTTAATTGTGAAACTATTAACTTTTATTTGTTTTGTTTTGATTTTAATATTTGATATTTCTCATTATAATCTCAATTATTATTATTAAGTAAGATATTGTTAATTAATTGCGTTTGAAATATTTGGTCCAAATAAAATAACTCCTAGACTATTGTGCAGTTGAAATATTCTCTAAATTTTCTAGATTGTCTAACTATGACATTTAAATTATCTTAAGAACTAACTTGTTATATAAATATGTGATATTGTTTCATGACAATTGCTTTTTTATTTATTTAGGAGATTGTTCATGAGTTGGAATTAATAGACTTGGTATACAAATTAATGTGTAACTATGATATTCTCTCAAATATCTAAATTATATATTTAAAATACTCAAACTATCTTAAAGCTTGACTTGTTACATAAATATGTGGAGAGATTCATACTCTGAAATCTGAAATTTCTACTTTGAAAGAAAAAGTTTCTTCGTTAGAAAAAGGCAAGCATTATGAAGAAGAAGACGAAAATT